>JADRCD010238676.1:0-37037 GCA_019843815.1 Montemys delectorum
GAAAGAGACACAGACACACAGAGAGACAGAGAGAGAGGGGGAGGGAGAGAAAAAGGGAAGGAGAAAGATAGAAGGGGGAAAGAGGAGGAGGGAGGGATGGATGGAGGAAGAAAATAAAGGAAAGGAAAGGAAAGGAAAGGAAAAGGGAAAGAAAGGTTGGTTGGTTTATACAGGAATCATACCTTTGCAATACTGGTATTTAACAGAATTTGACTTGTTAAAAAAACTTTCAGCTAAATAAAGAACATTTTGCTGGCCCAGTTTTAATACTCAGTAGAGATGTCTTTTCATTTGAAATGAGGTTTGTTTCGACTATGTTATTTAGACTTTTGTGAGCCTCAGATAAACTCAACAGAACATTTAGGAAGAAGGTCTGACAATTTAATGGTGATTGTTTTCTCTTTCTGCAGCTGACAATTACCTCAGTAGATTCGATTTCTGTTAATGACAACTTTCAAAGTTGAGTTCTTTGAATATTTTACAAAAGGAAAAAAAATGTTTTCTATTGAAAAATAACCAATAAATTGAGAGGTCAGTTCTACACTTAACTTTGTTATACGTCATCAAATTATGGTCAAGCCAGTTGTGAATTTGTTAGACATTTTAATATAATATTTAGAAGCAAAGCTTCGAACAGTAACAGAGCTGCATGGGTCTGCTTTCAGAGAGTGACTACCTTTCCTCTTGGGGTTTTGTTTCCCTGTAATTGGCATCACTTTTCTAGACAGGTCTCATTTCCCAGTACATTTGTTTAGTGGTAGCTCATGGTGTCAATCTCTTCATTCCTTCTTACTGGAAGCACAGGTGGGTTGGCTCTTCTGAACCCTTTTGGAGAACTACAGTCTTTAAGTGCGTACGGTGAAGCTTCTTCCAGCTCTTAGCTGGGCCTAGTTGGAAGCGTGAGAATTTGGCTGGGAATGTTGGAGAGAGATATGAGTGAATACTGATAAGTGAGTTATCTCAAGCACAAAGTGTCAGTCAGAAATGCAAGCCCATAAAAATGAGCGCACACAACTCACACTAAAGTTTGCCTAGGCAGGAAAAAAAAACTTAATCAGAATCAAGTGGTTAATTCTTTAAATGTAGTTCTTGTGCTGTCTTTTCGGTTCATGATATTGGGGCAGAGAGAGAAACTCATTGCTGGATGCTGGACCAGAATTCAAGATATGCCCTGGCTGAGGGTATCTTTTGACCAAAAGCACATTGGTGAGCCTTCTTGAATGGACTTCCCAGATATAGATTCCTATTCTTTAGGCAGTTTGTCACGTTGGCTTATGAATGCACCTAATGGCAATTTTATGTGAACTTGAGCTTCTAGTGTTACTAGAATGCATTAAAAATGTCAACAAGTATGTGTAAGTCCTTCATCCCAGACTCTACTTGATGGTGTCTAAGTCCCTCCATCCCAGGCTCTACCTGATTGTGTTTGCTGCCTTCTGAATACTTCAGTATGCTTGCATTCTTATCTTCTTTCCTGAAACTCTTCCATTGTTATTTACTCTTATGTAACTCTCATGCATAGTGAAGCAAAATGTGGTTCATGATCTATAACAGTGAACACCAATGACTCACCGATTTATATAGGAAATCTTAAAGTCTGTTAGAAGATTGTCTGGCTTCATTTATGTAATTCCTCATTATTTTGTATGTTTTTAAGTTGAAGTATTTATCATTCTCAAAATCTAGTGTAAATGAAAAATCATTTGAAAAAACCATTTAAGTGCATATTCCTGGATCTTCCCACCAAATAGTCTGGCTTTCTAGTGGGTTATAAATCATTGCAGTGTTTTAAGGAGCAATCAAGTTGTCTTAGATGAGGGATACAGGGATATAAACTTATGTCTGCTTTCATTCTATGATCAGTCTGACTTTTGCAGCCTGACTTGAATAGTTTTGAACTTAACTCTGAGAATGCTTAGTATTATAGGAAAACAAATTTGAAAACCCATGTGCAGGCAATGTGTGCATATGTGTGGGCACACACACAGTGGTTTGAGAGCTAAATATCATGCCATATACCTCTAATCCCAGCACTTGAGAAATGCAGACAGGAGTATCAGGAGTTCCATGCCAGCATACGAAATATAGTGCATTTAGGACTGGCCTGGAATATATGAGACCTGGTGTCTAAAAACAAAAATCACAGAACTCAAAATGAAAATTGTTTGTGAACTTAAAACCCTTTGCAGATTAGCCTGTGTTACTTCTTTTGTACCCATTTTTCCGACCTATAAACCTAGTTATAAAGCCATCACAAAGACTAAATAGCAAGTTATTATACTAATGTTGGGTAGAAATGCTAGATTGTGACAGACCAAAGTCTTAAAATGTATATGTCTGCACACTTTTTGAATATAAGTGATTTTATCTGTCTTATAAGAATAGTGTAGCCAAGTGTAAGATTTTGAGGTTACACAGATGGGAAGAAGAAGAAAGATCTCTTTCTTGGAAAATGAAGACAGTCTCCTATCCTTGCATTCATCCAAGGCATGGAAGATTGCAAACTAGATGTAAGAAGAGCCAAGTTAAGCGGCATGAGCAGATTTTCACTTAGTTACGTGCACCTTCCCACAGATCTTGGAAGATACACAGTTTCCCATAAGTTGATTGATGTGCTGTTACAGCCAATGATTTGAAGCTTACATCACCAACAAGTAGTCAGACAGGAATGGAGGAAGCTGGCACAAGTGCTTCAAAGGAGAAGGTTGAGGGATGGAGAGGAACTTACAAAAGTTGATTGAGTGCTTCTACTTAGTCACCGAATGGGTGAAGATGCCATTGTGATCCAATTGTGTCACATAATCCCACATGATCTTTGCTTTTGAGTTGATCCAGGCCCTAGCTGATATTATAAGCCATATTTTATTTTTGAAAGACAAATCTGTTTTCATGTGTTCCTTTTTAAAAATCCACTGACTCCAGTTATGGCTACCTGCCTGTATAAGAATGGCTGTGGGCCTTAGGGACTGCTTCTCTGAAAAGAACTGACTGTCCCCAACCAGCTATCAATTGCCAATGGATGTTCTGATGGAGGTGAGACTTCATGATTCCTTTTTCCGCCCAGCCTGGGATTTTGGCTGGCTTGATTGTGTGCAGTTCTTGAGAATACAGATGTAGCTGCTGGGAGGTCACGTGAGCAGTGGTGCTGCTTGCAAATATGTCCTGCAAATATTGTCTTGCACAGGTATCTACTACTTCTGGCTCTTAAACTCTTCCCTCTCCTTCAGTGTTGATCCCCAAGCCTTGGGAGTATGGGGTGGAATATAGATGTTTCATTCAGGGATGAGTACGCCAGAGTCCCTTATGCTCTGCCTGTTGACCAGGTGTGGGTCTTTGTGTTCATCTCTATCTACTGTAAAAAGAAGCCTCTCTGAAGAGGTGCTCACAGACAGGAATAAAAATAAGACCTTGGGGGGGCATTTATTACTGGGTCCTCCCGTAGGCTTTGTGACCTAGCCCACTACAGGTTTTGGCCATGACAACAGTATCAGGCATGAGTTCCATCTTGTGGAGCCTACTTCAAATTCAATCTGAAAGTGGTTGGTTACTCCCATTTTTGTGCCATTATTGAACCAGCATTTATACCTCTCAAGATAAACTGCTAACTTTTAGCTCCCAGGGTTCACCGCTGATAAGAAGGCTCATGACTTTCCTCCCTGAATGGCGTGCATAGAGCCTTCCAGGTCAGTATCAGCTTTGTCTCTTTGTCCTGTGATTCAAGAGTGGGATGTCTTCAGCAATAGGGCCTGGTAATCAAGTTCTGTAGGCCAACTAAAAGCAACGGCAATAGCATGTGATATAATCCTCAAATTAAAAATAAATATGATTTTAACACCAAAGGCCTATTATAGAAGTAATATCTGAAAATAGTTCTTACACATATTGAAACCCACTAAATTGCCTTGTTATTTATTAAATTATCTAGGTAGCAAGTTATTGCTATAGCTCCAAAGAACATAGTATTACCTTAGTTTGTAATAGTTGAATATACTGTGGGTATAGTAGGAAATAAATCATACAACTTCTTGTTTACCCTCAGTACCATTATTTCCTAATGCATAATATCTGTTAAGCCTAGTCAGTGTAGCTTTGATTTGCTCAGGGCCATCAGGGAAAGGTAATGATAATTTATCCATACACTGTTCTTCAGAACACTCTTTGTAAACTAGCCTTCACAGGATTGTCTCCTCAGGCTGCTTTTCTTGCAGATTTTTCCACTTGTTGAATGATTGCTCAGTCTAGTCTGCGGTGGTTATTTTCAGTTGGCCTTGGCAGTGGTGAGAGCCTGCTGTGGTCTGTGTCCCTTCTCCTGCTCCTAGGAAACCCTCTGGTTCTCATTTCTGCAATGGTGGAGGAGATTCACGGTGGCAAAGTGAGGGAGGAGGAAGCCTTCTGCACACTATCCCGGCTTCATCATAAGAGGGTGGAGACTTTCTCCAGAGGAGATCCGATGCCATAGAAGTTGCAGGGGCAAAGGGACATTTCCCATTATGCTGAAGAGCTGCTGGTATGAACCTGCAGTAGACAGATTGGTAGGGGGATAGATATTAGGAATCACTTGTGTGCTCACGGGGAAAATGGAGTGTGTTTCACCTTCTAGCTCAATAAAGTTCAGACAGCCACATTCTTCATAGAGCATAAGAGGAGGGGAGGGGAGGGAGACTGTGCATGATTTCCAGTCATAATGAATGAGTATGAAGGGGAATGAATAGACCCTGGGAGTAAAATGTCACTTCTAAATGGTTTTCTTTGAATGTAAGTTCACTAGCGAGGCATCAACTCCTAAGACAAACGTGGTTACATTCACCAGTCTTCCTTACTGTGGTAGATAATGAGGTTTCAGGGAGAGAGGAAAGTCAATTTGTGGGCCAGAATCTTAGAGAAGATAAGGCATTATCAGAGTTTTTCCCTGCACCTGCCTAAGGGAATGAGTATCAATGATGCTGAGAAGGTCATCAGTGAGGGTAGGAAAAAGGTCAGAGACTCCAGGATTCTGAGAGTATTTGTCTGGTTCCACGTACCTAAGTACCATAATTGTAAGTTTTCCTTCTACTGAGCCCCAACCAGGGGTTTTCAGCAAAGAATAGGTGGAGCTAGCCTCACTTTCATTATAATGTGAAGAGTGCTACTACCAAAGAAGGTAGAACAAAAGTCAGACCCAAACACCTATGGCACTGGTTACTGGAAAGGTAACAGTACATGGATAGGTACAGGTCATGCTCTAAGCTGACCTGTCACGGCTGGGAGTGGCTGTCTGCTCTTCAAGTTTAGAAAGGCCTATGCTGTCTTTTGTTTAGTGAACTGGATTAAGAATATCTACTGGTTGTTTGACACCGAGATTTACAAACAGCACCTGTGGATGTGCTTCTGAATGGTCATATCACACTCAATATGGGTCAAAAGTGTTTGAAAATAAACTCCTGCCTCTTGACCCACAAGGTAGGAGAGACCAATGGTTTCTTATAAAATTGGTTGCTCCAGAATGAAACTCCAGAAATGGATTCCCGAGGCCATAGAGCTAAGCCATATGCAGACATTTAGGAGTTCCTATATTTAATTTTTGTTCTGTCTGAATTATACTGAATGCACATAAATGGGTTTCAGTTTTGCTTGTGAGGGTTCTGATGGCTGCTCCTGCATTTGTGCATGAAACGCGACTTTGTCCATTTCTGTTTGCTGATTCTGGTTTAAGTACATGAATGGAGAAGTAAAGCCATGCTTATATATGATGATCTCCACAGCCACAATCGTCCCACAGGCCTTTTGACTTAGAGAAACATTCATTTCTGCAGCCACACATTTAAGTGCATTAGACCCACTCAGACAAAATCTCAGTGATATTCCTTAA
Organism: Montemys delectorum; assembly: GCA_019843815.1. Classification (NCBI taxonomy): domain Eukaryota; kingdom Metazoa; phylum Chordata; class Mammalia; order Rodentia; family Muridae; genus Montemys; species Montemys delectorum. The sequence goes on from JADRCD010238676.1 coordinate 5,849, forward strand.
AATGCTTTCAGAAACTGATGTAATAGAACAAGAGGTGGGAAACAGAAAACCACAGAAACCAAATCACCCCAAACCCAGAACTAAAAATCCCAGACCTATTCAAGTATTTTACATACTTTTTGAATTTTTGTTTGTTTGATTTATTATTTTTAAGATGGGTTTTACATTTATATTTATTTTAGTTGCTCTTTGAGATTACATTATAATAACATAATTTCTTGCTTGCCTTTCATCCATCCAGAGTCTTCTACATAGCCTTCCTTGCTCTCTTTTAAATTCATGGCCTCCCTGGGTGGTGGTGGTGCATGTCTTTCATCTCAGCCCTTGGGAGGCAGAGGCAGGTGGATTTCTGAGTTCGAGGCCAGCCTGGTCTACACAGTGAGTTCCAGGACAGCCAGGGCTATACGGAGAAACCCTTTCTTGAAAAAACAAACAAACAAAACCCAAAAAAACAAAAAAACAAAAAACCAAACCAAACCAAAAAAAATCCATGGCCTCTTTTTACATTTATTGTTGTTACATGCATATATGTATATAAATACACATATATATTCCTAAACACAACCTTCTCATGCATGCTATTTATAGGCATGTTTTCTGGGCTGAACATGTGATATAACCAGTTGATGTGCTCTTCATGGATATATGTGTGTGGGTATGTGCACATGAGTGCATGTCTTCCCTGGGAGCTGGATTTAAAGATGTTTGTGACATATCCAGCTTAGGTGCCGGGAACCGAACTTGTCTTCTTTGGAAGAGCGGTGCAGGCTCTTAAGTACTGAGCAGGCTCTCCAGCTTCCTACTTTTGGCTTTTTGTTTGTTTGTTTAGTTGAGGACGGTTACGGGGAGCTGATTGTGCTAGAGAAAGCCAGAGTTAAGGTAGCAGGCACTGACCGGCGTTTCCTTTCTGAGCGTATGCTGTGGGAAGAGGGGCTGGCACTGGAGCTAGCATTTGGCTGGACTCCAGATCTCATCATTATGGGTCAGAGATGCGATTTTTCCATAAAACAGAGCTTATCCCTCGCCAAGGCACACTAATCATAAAGCTATAACTCATCAATCCAGATGTCAAGTTATTAATTTCCACTGGGGACTTAAACTGCAAGCAAGACTAAAGTGGCAAGGCTCACTAATAAATTCTTCTCGTTTCCAGTGGGAAAGCCATCTTTAGCATGGTTGGCTCTGATGTTGCAACTGGAAATCTCTGGATTGTGGGAATATTTCTTGAAAACCTTTCTCTGTTTGTGTTTTTATTCCAGAACATCTGTAAAGTGCACATGACATGCCAGAAAGGACCTTGAAGAGAGTAGGGTTCAGAAATTGCCTTTGCACCTCTCCCTCCCCGAGTTTATAGTCAATGTCCCAGCATTTACAAATGCCCAGTGATAAAAGCTCTGACATACGGTCATGAGAACGCTGCCTTCTAGAAAGGTCATAGCTAAATTTAATGCTGGAATACCATCCCTCTCTTAACATAGATTTCTGGTAAAATTCTGTCCTTCCTTCTCTTTGAAATTTATGACTGACTTTTTCATATGTTTATTCGAATAGTGCACGGGCTCTCAGCAGTTTGGTGCAATATGAAGAATGCACGTGTCAAGGAATGCTTCTTTATATTCTCCTCTGGGCATCAAGCCCAGAGGATGTGAGGGAGGAAGGAGCGAAAGGTTTGAGGGTGAGTGAGCTGGATGCCAGGTGTGGATTGCATTCTATGTTCCATGAAAGACTTGCGGAACAGATAGCTTCACTCTTGTCTCTGAGGCGAGACGGGTGGGTGATGGGAAATCTTAAAGGATGGGACAGACGAGGGGGGTGATGGATGAAAAATGGAGTGTCCTCTGATTGGGCTGAGGGATCTGAGCATGGTTTTGTGTACACAGAATGTCAGAATGTTAAGTTGTTTTCTTAAAGGAGAGTGATGGGGATAGTTAAAGCATAATTTTGGTAACAGTGACCCAGAGCAGCAAAGTGGCTATTAGAGGAAGAGCTCCTGTTGGACATGTTGAAGATCTCTGAAGATACTGGGGGGTGGGAAGAAAAGATGATCAAGATAAAGTAAGCAGTTTCCTTGGCAGGGTCAGTCAAAAATCAACGGCAGAAGGCATAAAGGGTACTGACACTTTAAAAACCGGGTCCCTGTCCTCAGTCCAGAGGTGAAGGGGTTTGCAACCCCATAGGAAGAACAATATCAACCAACTAGAACCCCCAAAGCTCCCAGGGACTAAACCACCAACCAGAGAGTACACATGGAGGGACCCATGGCTCCAGCTGCACATGTACGAGAGGGTGGCCTTGTTAGCATCGATGGGAGGAGAGGCCCTTGGTCCTGTGGAGGCTTCATGCCCCAGCGTAGGAGAATGCCAGGGTGGTGACGTGGGAGTGGGTGTGTGGTGGGGGAGCACCCGGATAGAAGCGAGGGGAGTGTGGAGGGGATTGGGGATTTGTGGAGGGAAAACTGGGAAGGGGTATAACATTTGAAATGTAAATAAATAAAATAACCAATTAAAAAAAAGAAAAAGAAGAAAAAAAATATGGGTCCACCGGAAACTAGTGAGAGCTCTCTGAGAAACAGCATGCACTCTGTTTGTTTAGTTTTTGGGTGAGAGAGGGAGTTGATATTTGTTTGGGTAGGGTGCTTCTCTGTGTGTGTGACTCTTGCAATCTCATGTAACCTTGTCATCTTGATGGTGATCTACTTCATTTTTTCACAAAGTGCATTTTAATACATTGGCCGAGTACACTCCATACCCTCCCTGTGGTGGTTGTACCTGGCCCTTCAGAACTACCCCATCCATAACTTCACCATAGACAAGTCATTTCAGTAGATATAGAGACTTCTCCCTAAAAGTTTGCCATGTTACATGCAGTTATGTATAAGTTCCAGCATTTGGAAGTAGAGCTGGGATGATCAGGAGTTGAAGCTCATGTTTAGCTGCTACCTAGGGACTTTAGGCCAGCCTGGGCTACATATGATAACTATGTTTGAAAAGTACAGTAACGGCATCAAACCACAAGCAGCTGTCCTCTATTTGAAATGAGATGCTACAGGGCCCCAAATCTTGGTGAATAGACGCTGGGTAATTTAGTCTTCCAAGGAGAGAGACCAATGATGGGCCATTGTAGACCTCAGCTTTGCCATGGGACTATGAGTAAGCCCCATAAAGCTCATCGTATTTAAAAAGTACATGGCCAAGGTTCTTAATCTAGAACAATGAATGCTGGGCTATATGACCATTGAGTAAATTAATTTTTTAATTGAAGGAATCTATGCAGCCCCCCAAATTAACTGTAGGCAATTATCAAGTAGATTGTACTTCGATTTTTCTCATGAGATATTCTTACTCTGGTATGTCTTTTAAAAATGTGTATGTGAGAGTATTAATGGTGTATATGTGTGTATGTGTGTGCACACACACATGTGTGTGTATGTGTGTACACATGTGCACAGATGGCTGTGAGCATTGCATCAATAACAATACTAGCCAGCTCTATGAATACAATGGTATATCTGTTCTTTGTCCAAATGACATTTTCCTTGTGGCAAGTCTCCATTGCTCTCAGTATTTCTCTTGATCTGACCTTACATACAATAGTAGAATTTTGTTTATCTATATATTTTGTTTGGCTTCCTGAAAAGCTTCATTGACAATCTGTCTTAGCCTTGAATGACAAAGAGAGAGTCAAGTGTCTGTGCTCTCTCATAAATGTTCTTGGTTAATCTGCCCAATCCTTGCTGTGAGAGGTACTAAATTTCTGCCTCTGGCATTTCTACACTTTCTCATTCCCTCCCCTCAAGTGGCAAGGAATTCTGAAAATGGGGTGTGCAGAATGGCACAGGAGTGTTAACCTGGTTTGACAGAAACAAAGTAGCATATGACTATCTTTTTTTTTTTGCATTGAAATAATTTATAGGTTTTTCCAGTATCTATTTGTCTAGATCAATTCTAGACTAACTCAATGTCAAACTGTGGTGAGCAGGCAGGAGTTAAGAAGGTATAACTCATTGCATACCTGGTGACCAACCACTAGTTAGCAGAAGGACCTTGATGCTTATGAAGGCTGTCTTCGGTTTCTCCCTCCTTTCTTCTTGTCAGTAAAATCACTTGTAGGTTTACAGTCTTTATCAGCCAGAGCTCTGAAGATCTTCACACGAGTTAACACTATCTGTTTGTGTTGTGCTTTGGTACTTTGGACATTCTGTTCTTGTTTGGTTTAGATAAAAATGGGGAGATAGCTGAGGTTTCCTGCCTAACCCCTGATGATTTATGGATGGCTATGGCGGCTAGGAGAATGAAAACTGGCACGAAGAAGGATCTTCGCATAAATTTGTTTGGACCTTGGAATTCAAGTATAATTCCCTTTTCCCATTTTCTCCTCACTCTTTAAGGATTTCCACCAACATCGATGGCTACAGCATGTTACAATGGCCAGACTTTTTCTTTATGTGTACCACCTCCTTATTACACAAAAAGAACCAAATTGACAAGTAAGTTCAAAATTTTGATGGCAGTTTGTTTTCTCTGTGTGTGTTCATGCCACAGTTGTCATCAGAGAACAACTTACAGGACTCTATTTTTACCTTCCATCCTACGAATCTTGGGGACTAAACTTGGGTCATCAGGCTTGGCAGCAAGTACCTCTAGCTGCTGGGCCTTCTCACCTGTGCCAATTGGACAAGTTCATAACTAAAATGAACAGCCTAAATGGATAGACTGAAAGTGAAACTGGAAAAGGAAGGCTTGAGACTTGCTGCCTTAAATTACAAGTGCTCTTAAAATACTGTTACCAAGGTTCACCAGTGCTGTCAGTGGTGAAATCCAGTTTGCATCCCAGGCCAGTTCTTCATGATGGTTATAACCATGGCTTTCATGGGAAGGGCCCTGTAGGCTTCATTCAAGCATGGAGCTGCCCTCAATTCTAATATATCCTCCCTAGGAGACCTCCAAAACTTTCAAATCAATGCTGTAGTGAATCTCAGTGATGGGTGTGTCATATCCATCTGGTGTGTTGATATGAGAAAAGTTTATACTTCACAGCTCTATAAAATTGTTCTGAGTAGGACAGGAACCTGCCTTTCCTGTCCTGTTCAAAGGTCCTGTGAGAAGAGATTTAAGTAAACACAGCTAGGGGAAAGGCTTTCTCTGAGGCTCCATTGGAGAAATCTTGCCAGGAACAGTGTCTCACACAGTATTTTCACTGGTTTTACTTTGACGTGAGGTTTTTTTTTTTTTTTTTTTGGCGTTGAGTGGCAGACTATTTCATAACCTTTCCTCATAAAGGTAGTTTTTATAGTTTATAGGTTTATACTTGCAAGATATAGATAAAACTTTTTTTTCTTTTAAAAAAAAGTGAGGCACAGAGTAGCTATAATACAGAATAGAATATTCTACAAGGATATTTCTGCATCAAAGTTGAAAGGCATTTCTTTTTCACGAGCTACCCCTTTTAACCACTTCAAGCAGTGAGGCATTTTGTGATGCAATGGCATGGACTTTACAGCTTACACCTGAAGTGTTTAGACCCAACTTAAACACTAGTTGTCATAATATAAGCCGATCAGAAAACTGTTGTCATCCTCTTGAATTCAAAGTACCAAATTCTAGAATTCTAGTCACTGTAGAAGAAATGTGAGTCAAGAGCTTGAATCTGCTAAAATGCTCAAGATAGGGCTGCAACCCACATCAGGGCTCACAACCACCTGTAACTCCAGCTCCAGGGTTTACGACTCCTTCTTCTAGCACCTGTGGGTACTGTGCTCATGTATTCTTACCTACACACAGGCATTCACAAACAGAAGGGTTTAAAACATTTTCTGAAATATCCATGACAAAGAATTGACTGACACACCGCATGTTTGGGGTCAAGGTTGAGAAAAAAAACTTTACAATATTGTTCACTCATCTATAGTAGTGCTCCACACAGGAAGGAGAGTGAGATGATAACTCAGATTTTCGTTATTTGAAATGTGACTGGCAGCAATAGAATGATGGGGGAATCCACACAGAACAGGGGCTAAGATGCAGGATTATGACTGGATCTGGGCAGGTCTTTGTTCCACCACTTTTTGCCCCCATAGCTTCCTGTAGTTAGACCGAGTCTATGCATTTATGATGTGGATTCTTAGTTCTACCATGTGGACTTGCTCTGTTCTATAAAACTGTATTTATAACTGAGGAGATATTGGCTGTTCAGTGAGAGGAGCCACAGTCATGTCTAGAGTGTGATTTCAGATTGTATGCGTGGTAGTTCAAGAGTTAGGTGATGAAAATATTAGAGGTGAATTTCTTGAAAAACTTTTAGAAAATGTAGTTCAATGGAGAGATATAATATTTAAAGGTGGTGTGTGTGTGTGTGTGTGTGTGTGTGTGTGTGTATGTGTGTGTTTAGGTAGATAGCCAAACTATTCAACAGTTGGAAGGATCTATAAAAATACCACCTTCAAGATTAGGATATTCACATTTTAAAAATGTCAAATTATTAATAGTCATCACCAGTGGGGTAGGCTAAAGAGACAAAATGGATTTTTTTTTTAGTTTTTAAAATTACGTGCATGAGTTTATGTGGGCAGTCTGTACATTGTGAGTGCAGGTGTGCCATCAGAATCCAGAAAAAGGACACTGGATGCCCCAGAACTGGAGTTACAGGTGATGTGAGCCACCTGACGTGGTTGCTAAGCACCATTCGGGTCTTCTGCAAGAGCAGTTTATGCTGTCTCCTGCTGAGCCATCTCTTCAGCTGTGAGTCTAACATTTTCAACGTGCACCATCTTCTATATCATCACTCTGCAATAAATGAAGAAACCTTCTGGTTTCCCAGTTTTGAATGCTGAAAACTATGTCCTCGTGAGAACAGTGTCCCCTACTTCAAGGTTCCCCTTTCCACTTGTTTATCTCTGTGAGTTGTTTTCCTCTGTAGTCACCTTTCTGAAAGCAGCAAGGCTCTGGGGCCATTAACATTTCCCTGGCTTGATAAGCTGGTCATATTGCTGCCTTTATCTCAGGGGCTGGCATGCAGTCCTGTTGTTGAAGCTGATGACACTGGCTCTGGGTGGTGAGCTAGGGAGGGGCATGGAAGAATTTATAACTTGGATCTACAAATCTGTAGAGAGCTCTGTCCTTCACTGGGTCCCCTTCAGCAGTTTATGAAGTATAAACATCACAACCAAATTTTTAGTTGTCAAAAAATCTTAGAAGCACAGATAATTTTTAATTGCATATATTCATTTGAGAACTTGTCTGAGTATGTCATAGTGTACATGTAGAGGTCAGTACACAACTTGCAGGACTTGGTTTGTTCTTGTCGCTCTGTGGGCCCTAGGGATCAAACTCAGGTCATTGAGTGTGTTTATCTGTTGAGCAGCCTCAATGGCTTTGAATACATAATTTAATGAGAAAATTCCTAATTCTAAATGTAGGTTGATTTGAACAGTGGGAACATGCTAAAATTAGAAAACTTAACAAGAGGAAATATAAATTGTTATAATTTAAGCATTGCAAGTAACTTCTATGATTTGATGATAAAGAACTGGACAGTTAAGTAACTCCCATTCAAACAATGAGTAAGACCATGACTGTACTGCCTTACAACAGTGGGCTGTCTGTCTTACAGTAGGTTTCAAGAGCTAATTTCTCAGGGTAGTTTATAGTAGTGTGCATCATGACCAGTTGCGCTTACTATATTTAAGGAGGAATATTGCTCTTTGTAAAGTGATCAGGAATCCTGGAATTAACAAAGTCCCTGGATCAGCATTGTAGTAACTGTGGCTTTGGGTAACTTGTAATGCTTAATATCTCCAAACCTAGATTCTTCTATCTGTCCATAGTCATGCTTGAGCAATTGGTTGGTATGATGATGATTCTAATACTTTAATAATATTAATAATTTGGGCTGGAAATATGTCTCAGACACTAAAGTTCTTCCCATACAAGCATGAGGACCCTCATATAAGCCCTGGCGGCTATGCAAGGAAATGATGGATGGAGCAAATGCTCTGTAGACAGGCAGTTCCCTATCTATGCTGTTCCATGAGTTCTAGACCAATGGGAGATCCTGACTTGAAAAATAAAATAAATATAAAAGGCGAACAGGTTGATGGACAGTCCCCCTCCAAACCCAAAGCTGTCCTCTGCCTTCCACCTACATGCACCCACATGTGCATATATACCACATATGAACACATCCACATATGAACATACACAGACACACACAATGCAGAAACATACATACAAACATGCACAGACACATGGATGCACAGAAAGATACTCATACACACAAAGACACAGACAGACATACACACACATACACACAGATAGATACACAGAAACACACACTCAGTCACAAACACACATGCACATACACAAACACAAACACACAGACATACACACACAGAGACACACAGAAGCACACATACACACAGAGACACACACAGACAGATACACATACACAGACCTAAACATACATGCAGACACGGGCACATAAAACACATACAGTAACACAGACATACATACAGACAGACAGACACATACATTTTAAATTGAACTCTTTGAAACCGGTCTCAGAGCTGACAGCTGCAAACACAGGTGCAGTGAGATTACAGTCTCTCTGGACTCCGCCTACAAGTCAAAACCTAAAGATTTTTCACATGCACAAAGTCAGGCATTGAATCCTGTACTTTATGGATTTCTATAGGTCCTGGCCACCAGGAAGGACTTAGTTGCATTTCAAGACGATTCTCTGCTATACTAATACATTTTAAAAGTTCAAGAATTAGCATTTAGGAGCACAACAAACTTATCTAAGGCAAGACTTGTTTCCTTCAGCTAGACTAAGAACTTATCAAGCTAGTATATAGTAATTTATAAGCATGTATATCCAGTATGGCTAATATATGTATGACTTGTGATCAAGTTAATATGGCATAACTAGCAAAAATCATAATTGGGTTCAGCTAATCAGATAAAATGACACTATACTTCACTGGCATATTTTCCAACTTGCTCTGAGTATTTTCTCACGAGCAATCCTGATGCAATGTAGCAGGTCCCACAAGAAAGGCCATTCAACTAAGAGGGGACTTAACAAAAAGTGCACCCCTACTTTGACCCAAGTATGTCATGTGTAGATGAATTAAAATTTAAAAGAGTAAATGTATTTTAAAAGTTGTATATATTGAGTTGGAAAGATGGCTCAGCACTTAAGAGCACTGTCTGCTCTTCCCTTGATCCTGAGTTCAAATCCCAGCAACTACATAGTTGCTCACAACCATTTGTAGTGGGATCTGATGCCCTCTTCTGATGTGCATGAAGACAGCTACAGTGTATTCATATATGTAAAATAAGTAAATCTTTAAAAACAAAAGTTGTACATATTTAAGGTATACAAAATATTAAATACAAAGTATTAAAGTATAAACAATTACTTGTTGCACAAATATTTTTAGTCTGTTATTAGTTCATTATTAAAATAAATGAGTCTCCTACGGGGAAATCAGCTCATGTTCTTAGATAGCAAGAAAGCCATCTGTGCCATCTGACAGAAGATTACAAATGGCTGAAAAGAAGGCAGGAAGTCAGTGGCAGGGTGCTTGTGTTACGTACGTGGAGGCTTGGGGCATGTGTCGGAGAATGGCCCCCATTCACAGCACTCTGGAGGTCTCTCTCCCATTCAGCCTAACACATTTTATTTTGGCATCAGGCAGAAACTTGTCATTTCCAGGTGAGAATTAATATGCCTAAACAAACCTATGAGAATGTGAGGATGGAAGTGGGTGCACATCAGATAGAATTGATAAGTTAGTATTATTCTTGTGGGAAACCTGCTTAGCCCAACTACAAAACTATTTCTTTTATTGCATTTATTTGTCCATAGTGGATAATGTGGATAATGACAATAAACTGCCTTTATTTCAATTTAAACAGCACAGGTGTCTCCCTTGGAACCATTGTCTGTCCGCTTCTGCCGGCCTACAAACATTCTACACCGATGACTCTGCCCGTTCTTTTTGAAATGAGCCTTTGAGTCATAAAAAATATGACAACTTTCAAAGACATGAGAAAGGGCCCGCTGAGGAGCTGTCTGCATCCCCTCATGTGAGAGGGCCTTCTTAAGTAGGGAATTCTGCTTAGTGGTTGACTTCATTTAGTCTGTGTGAGAAGAGCATTCCTGGGAGAAGTCAGTGAATGCAGCCTGACATCTGGACATGTTTGTTTCACACCAGGGGCTGGATCTACAGAGAGAAAGACTCTCTTTTAGAGGTTATTTTATTATATTCACTAGTTATACTTAACAGTGAGTTTCCCTATAGTATTTTAACAGACACACAACGTATTTCTTCTCTTTGTATCTACATATGGTGAAGTTCAACTTATAAACTAGGAATAATACAAGATTTATCGAAAATAAATAGTAGTAAAATGAGCAGTTGTAGCAAATGGTCCAGTAAGGGTAAAGGTTACATGGATGTGGTTGTTCTTTTCTCAAGATGTCTTCCCTTCTGGTTGTCTTCTTGTAGTTGTGTGTGCTGATTCACTGGCTTTGTGATGGAGTATAGTGAGGGAATGAGGTGGGGGTGGAGAAGGGGGTAATACGACGGTGTGTGTAAGCATCATTTTACATATGTACTGTAATATCACAACATTGCTTTGATTACACATGTAGGCACTAAAGCACGTATCAGGAGGGTGACTTATCCATCACAGGTAATGGAATAATTCATGACTTGGGCAGCACGGTTTCATTGGTTGTACTCAGAATGGAAACTTAAAATGTGACAGTTACTTATCTCTCGTATTTTCCACCTGACATTTTGCAAAAGTGGTTAATTGACAGCAACTGAAACCACAGTGAAGAAAGCTTCAGGTAAAGGAGCCATCCTGAGCAAAGACCATGGCACTTAGTATGTCCCATTATTGGACATCCATCGCCACCTCTTTGGATCATCCATCTATAGGTTATTCATTTATTCTGAAACTGAAACTCTCTATCCATTAAACAGCAACCCCCCACTCACTCTTCTACCTGCCTTGTTGACCTCATGCTGCTTCTTGTCGCCATGAACTTTTTCACCTTGAGCTCACTAAGAGGAATTGAACCATTCTTTATGACTGTCAGCTTCACTTGACAGAGTGTCCATGTTGTATCCTGGGCTCTAATGGATTTCTTACTCTGTAAGGCTGGATAATATTCGTGTGTGTGTGTGTGTGTGTGTGTGTGTGTGTGTATGGATATGTGCGTATGTGTGTGTAGTATGTGTGCATGTTTGTGTATGCGTATGTGCGTATGTATGTGTATGTGTGTGTCTATGTGTGTGTCTGTGTGTGTGTGTGTGTGCCCCCCACATTTTATTTGTCTCGTAACTGACAGACACTTATGTTACTTATCTCTTTCATCTACTGTGGAACTTGCAAACAGTACTGTCTAAAGCAATGATACTGTAAATCTTTCATGTGAAGCTGCTATGTCAACAAAGGAGCCATAGTCAATATGCATGGCATTGCTACACACTTTCAAATACAGATTCCATGCCAGGGGGACGGGAAGAAGAGCGATCATTGGAAGAGAATAAATAGTGGGCACAGAAGAGGGTGAATGTAATAAAAATACAATATATGAAGTTCTCAAAGAATTAGCTAAAATATTTTTAAATTTTAAATTAGCTAAAATATTTTTAAATTTCTCACACAGTAGAGAGTCATCTTTAGTACACTAATTTAGGATTTTTGTTGAATCTGGAATTTGCTGTTTGGTTGATTTTAACACACAGGACTCATATTCTTTTTAAAAATTTATTTTTATTGTATGTGTACAAGCATTTTGCCCACATGTATGTATGCACGTGCACATACATGCATATGCCGAAGCTTGACCTGTACAGAGGTGGGAGAAAATGGATGTTTCTTTCCTCTTTAAGAACCCTGGGCTCATGTGTCTTTACAGTACTCTGTTAACCATGTGTTCCTTTCCACTGTGAGCCATCCACCGGTGGACACTTGAACCTCATCTCTCCTCTGAAGTATGTGTGTGTTCAGGAGCCAGGATACAGGCACCATCTGACATTTGAGACAATGCTCTTTCTACGTTTGGTCTCTTCTGACCTCTACTTCTAAAAAAATAAGGAGTCACTATGGGCTCCAATGAGACTCTGGGGAAAGCAAGCCCCAAGCTGCCTTCTACATCAAGAAGGAACCTAGCCAGATGCAGAGATGTACAGTAGCTTGGCTTATAAAAGCAAACAGGCATCCCTGAGTCTTCTTAATGCTTGATTTTTATTTAGTTATTATGAAAGGGGTTTGTTATTTGATATTGTTACATATGCATATAATGCATTTTGGCTACTCCCCCCACCCTCCTCATTTCCCTTCCACCCTGCTAGACCCTCATTCTTCCTTACATACCTATTTCTGTATTTACTAGTTTTTTGTTTTGTTTAGTGTGCCACAAAGTTTAACTAAGACTTTCTGTGTGCTCTTGAGTTTGGAACTAATTATCAGAGCCCAATGTTCACCCGTGAGTATGGAACTAGAATCCTAGCCTCACTGTTTCCCAGAACCTGTTAGTTTCCTGCCATTCAGCTATGACCCCCTCCTGCAGCCCACATATAACTCCTAGGAAGGCCTGGCATCATCATTTTTGATTTTCTTGTTTACTCTTTTCCTGTTACTATTTCTCCTCCAGCACTTTGAACACCTTAGATATATCATTATACATTCTCATGGAATTAGAGGTGTGCATCATTCATGTCCGAAGCTCAAATAAGTGGAAAGTCTCTCTCCTTGAAGATGTAGAGCCTAGGTGGAAGCCCAGGTCAGTGCCACACAGCAGAAGAATCTTCAGGATTCTAGAATGTAGAGTACTTCTGAGTGGTAATCATAGCAAAAGCCACCTTTCTATGTCTACCATCAGCCCTAAGCTCATGGACACATCACATTGTGCTTGAATGGACCAGTGCAAGACCCCTAAACTGGTCTCTCTTCGCTCTGATTTATGAATATTCCTGTGTCCCTCTATTCATTATGCTATAGCTTCAGTACATACAACTCTCAATGTGACTGTTGGCAAATGCTAATTTAAAATCATGTTGCTCCTTTGGAGATTGGCATGGAGAAACTTTTTTTAAAAATGATTTTTGTTTGTTTGATGTTGTTTTTATCTTATCTGGACCATAGGAGGACTACAGGCAGTGGGAAGTCTGATGCCTCTTTCTTCCTTTGTGTCAATCTCTATTCCTTTGGTTGAAAGGCTATAAAGCATACTCCCTATTTTTCCTCTGGAATCACCCTGTGATCTAGAATGACAGACAGCAAACGTCCCCAGACAGACCTCTCTATAGATAGTGATGATATCCACAAGGCCAAGGATATACCTTGGAGCATCCCTGAGCACTCAGAAGAAACCAGACTGTTGTCCTCAGGTGATGGCAGTGAGGACTTACTTCTTTGAGTGCTTTGCTTGCAGAACCAGACTGATACAGTGCTCACTGAGACCACCCACATCTTGCCATGAAGGCTTAATTATATATACATGGAACTCTAAATATCTGCCCTCATGGGCATTGGCAGGAAAGACTTCTCCCTTAACAGTACCTCCCAGGATATGAATCCTGGGTTGCCTAGCACTTGTCTACTTTGTAAGCCTCATGAAGGATTCAGTAAGACAATTTACCAAGCTCCACCCTCAACTACTCTGATGTGCCAGGCTGATATGGGTCCTGGTTGGTCTTAACTAACATTTTTACCATAATAGTTTTGGAAAAATATTTTAGCATTTTGAATTTTTTAGAAGAACCATATAAATAGGGATTTATTATTTCTATTATAAACATACTCCCAAATTTAAGTATATCCTTTAAGCCTACTTTTTATTCTTATGAAATAGATGTTTCCTTTCTATTTGATATACTTTAAAAATTTTTTCCAGGGGCTGGCTTGAAAAACTAATCAATGTCTTGGTTATAAAAAGAGTAGATGTTTAGAAACAGAACTATCTTGGTATCCCAATTTTGAGTTGTAAGAATTTAATCCTTTGTAAAGAATCCTGGAGCTCAGTTTTAAGAAATACAGTTTTGGATACCATTAGAAATCTTATTTTAAACCTAGAAAAAAGAGAAGGTTTGTATATGACTGAGATATAGTTGGGAATGATATTTTAAATGAAGAAAATTATACATATACTATGAAAATAATACTTTACTTAATAGTAGAACTTTTTTCTAAGAATGACATTACATACATGTTATTGTAAAACCTGTAACCAAATTCATTTATTTTATTTTTTCTTTTCCCTTTTGTGTGTTTGCATGTGAGTAGGAACCTGTGTGTGTGTGTGTGTGTGTGTGTGTGTGTGTGTATGTGTGTGTGTAGGCCCCAGGTTGATATCTGTTGTCTTTCTTGATCATTTTTCATCTTATATGTTGAAGCAAGGCCTTTCAGTTGAACCCAGAGCACACCGATTTGGCTAGCCTACCTTGCCAGCTTGCTCTGGGAAGCCTGTTTGTGGCTCCAGCTCACTGTGATTACACTGATTACAAGTGGCTGCCATGGGACCCCAGCTGTTTTTGTGGGTGCTGGGGATTAGAGCTCAGATCCTAATGTTTGCTTGGAGAATGCTTATTCTTTGAGCAATCTTTCCAATCTCATTTCTCAGTGTTTAGGTGGGCCCATAGCACACACTAATTTTAATTATATTTTCCTTGCTTATTAAGGTTCCTCATTACTGACCTGAATTATTTTAAAATGCAGCCATTGAGTACATTTTTAGAGATGGATAAAATGCTTAATACTATTTGTCTAATGAGGAATGGCTCAATCTGCCAGCTCCCATCTGGTCCCATGTGCTCTTTAAAGTTTAATTCCCTGTAGTTCACCACCTCAATGCTTTCTGGCCATCCTTGATTCTATCCAAAGAACTGAGCTTTCTCTGTGAGCATCCGACTACATGTGCTCTCATGTCTTATTTATTCCCAGGCAGCGGGCACTCTGCAGAAGCCAGAAGGTGACAATTTACCTGTCCTGTAGCTAGCTCCCACCATGTGGACTCTCCTCTGTACTGCAGCTGCACTTAACAACTATGTTCTTGATCGTGGTGTTTGTCGGAATCACCTTCTAAAGGAAATTTAACATCAGAATTCCCAAAATGGTTATGTCATGATAAAAATGGAGATTTAAGGGGCTCATATTGAACTGTGCTTTCTTCTTTAAAGGCAAAAATATCACTTGTCATTTTTATTTTAAGGCTATTTCGAGTCTGGGCTGCAGGTGATAAAAAAAAGTTTCATCAATTCAAAAATATCATTGAGATTTTATTTTCTGGAGGAGCCAGAAAGTATCTCTAGATAAAGCACATATAATATCTGCAGGCATATCAATACACATGTAGGTATAAATAACCAGCCTGAAAGTGTGTACATAGTAGGTCCTCACATAAAAATACCCAGAGTATTTTGTGTCTAGTCTTAATGTTGTATTAAACTTCTTGATGACTTATTTCCTTTCAGAGGCTTTTCCTGGGATCTCTTTCTGGCTGGTGAGTTTGCATAGCTAAAGTGTCCTCATGGACCAGATCTCCGAAAAGAGTAGTTGAACAAAAAAAAATATGGAGTGTGTTTACAAGCACAGGGTAGAGAGTCTGTGAAGTCTACAGGAAACACCTGGCATGCGGCGCAGCATCTGTCATACCGCCCATCTATACTTACTGGCTTTTCACCTTCTGCCAAGTTTTCTGGGCTTCATGCTTTATTTCCAATGTGTTCTTCCCTTTTTCTGAGTTAAATTAAAAAAAAAAGCCAATTTTGAATTTGGAGCCATGTGCTACTTTAGTTTGGAAGCCACATAATTGTCTTTTTTTTTTTTTCTTTTAAAAGACTAAAGAGGAAAGCTGATATAGTGGTAGACACTTGTGTTTCTGGCACTCAGGAGGCTAAGACAGGAGAATCAGGAATGCGAGGTAAGCCTTGGGTATAAAGGAGTTGGAGGGCAACCTGGGCTACATCAAACCTTATCTCAATAAAACATAAACAAAAGAGATAGGGTGAGGAGGGACAGAGGAAGAAAAA
Source organism: Montemys delectorum (assembly GCA_019843815.1). Lineage (NCBI taxonomy): Eukaryota > Metazoa > Chordata > Mammalia > Rodentia > Muridae > Montemys > Montemys delectorum. Next base: position 21,897 of record JADRCD010238676.1, read on the forward strand.
GGGAAGAAAGGAGGGAAGGAAGAAACAAAGTTATATGTGATATATATTCATTTAAAAATTCATATTTTTCATTGGTTACAGAAGATGAATATTAATAATATTGATAGGGGTTTTTTTGGTGCATCCTTACTGATCTGTGCTAAGGTAATATTCATCTTGTGGAAATCACACCTACTAAGTTAAGTAACTTTTGTTTTTCCACCTTCAACAACTTATTTGTACATGCCCCAAATTTCTCTCCTTAGAAGACATGATTCATATTCCCTGAGTTCTTGGCTACTTGGCAAGTGCCACTGTTGTTACAGTAACTCTGTGACTTGTAAGAATTCCATCAAAAATGTATGTACAAATCCTTCTGTAAAATAAAGCCATATATAGACGTGTATATGTATGTATATCTATTTATATATTTTGGTCTGGATTCTCACAGGAGACAAAATGTATTTTAGAGATAATGGGAAGCTGAGCTTGTCTTTGAAGCTTTGTAATGTGTGTAGAAGGAGAGGGAATCCCAGATGCTCCTCACCCCCCACCAGATCCTCCTCCAGCCTTTGGTTCTCTGTAATCTATCACGGGGAACCTTACCCCTGGCATAGCATGAGCCTATTATGAATTTTTTTTGTACATCCCCAAATTTCCCCCATCATCCATCCCATTTCTAGTGAGCCTTTTCAAATTACTTTCCATTCTCTTCCAGACCTTGGGATGACCTCTGCTCTTTTCTGTTGTTAGCAAAATCTTATCCGTCTCTCATGACCTAGTTCTAGATTCTTCTCTTTTGGAAAACCATGAGCATCTCCATCCTTACTTTTTTCTCCGTGAAGCACAGCACCTAGCAGCTTAGCATCCCCTTACTCTGTCACTGGTCTTAATTTCCTGATTACATCCAGGACATTTAATCTCTATTTAGTGATATAAAGTTGATAAATAAGATTATAAATATTTCTACTATACAATATGAGGATTTGACATATGTACGCATTGGGAAATGATTATCCCAGTCAAATTAACATGAATATGTAAGATGGAGAATATGTAAGATTTGCCCTTGGCAAACTTCAAGTAAATGAGAGAGGTATTAATTATAATCACTATATTGTACGTTACCCCCCGAGCTTGCATGGTTGAAAATACATACTCTTGGCCTAACAACTACATTTCTCCTACTACTTTGCTCTAGTAACCAGTTCTGTTTTCAGCTTCTAACAGTCTGACCTTTTGAAATTCCCTGTATAAATGAGAACATGTAACTTCTGTCTTTATGTGTTTGGCTTGTTTCGTGTAGCCCAGCATCCTCTAAGTCCATCCATCTTGTTAGAGTAGCAGTATTTCAGTGTGTTTACACACACATACATGTCTACATCTACCCACATGTACACACACACACACACACACACACACACGCACACGCACATACACCACATTTTCGTCATGCATCTGTCTATGGTATTCAGCTTGTTCCCATTGTGAACATGGAGCGTAGCTATCTTTTTGATAGACTGACCTCACTTTGTAGATATTCATAGGAATACTGGATCATAAGACATCCGTGTTTTGGTGATTATTTCATGGTTTTCTGTAGTGCTGGCAGTTGAACACAGGGCCCTCGCTCATGCTGGAGGGAGCTCTCCTACTGAGGCACTCTTCCAGTCCAACAGTGTTCTTTTCAACTGTTTGAGGAACCTCCATACTATGTCCTACAGTGGCTGTCCTGGTTCATGATCTGTTTATATCTATTTTTGTCTTTTTGACAGTGACCATCCCGATGGGCATCTTGTGGTTTCTCCTTGGGCTTTTGATCTTCATCTCCTTGGTGTCTAGTGATATGAAGTAATTTGCATACACCTGCTGAACCTAGACAGACATGCTCTACTGCCATGATTCAGCTGATGAGCAGTGTTCTCAGAGAGGCGTTCCATGTGCTCTTGTGTCTGGTTTAGCTCACTGGGCAGATGCTGGGGGCTACACCCCAACTCATCCTAATACAACAATTTGTGGCTTAGAATTAACATTTATTTGATTACCAAAAATGTATGTTTATAGTTTCAAGTTGGACTTTGTAAATTTATGGTAATTGTTTTTAAAATTACTTCCAGGTGTCTTCCATTGTGAATAAAACTATAAGCAGGGGATCTTTTGCCCTCTTTTGCCCTCTGTGTCCTCTTTCATGCATGTCATGTGCATGCACACACTCGTGCACACCTATACATTAAGTAAGTAAATAAATCTAGGTAAATATTCATGTATGACCTATCCATCTTAAATGAAACAGTATGGTCACAAAATGGTGGTTTTTAAGAATGCTGTCTGCTTTATGTTTTCCATTGCTATTCAACACCAAGTGTAGCAAACACTTCATAATGAAAGGCTGCATTTTTTCTTTCAGGACAGTTGGCTTTCACCGACTTTAATGTATAGCCACATGATACATGCTCAAGTGTTTCTTTCTATAGGTTCTTCTTTATTCTTATTTTAAGTTAATGTGATTTTACCCAATTATCCTAATATATTTGTTCTTATTTTTTTCCTACTTGGAGTTCTCTTCTTCAATATTCCATGTGTGTTTTCTGTGGACTATACAGATGAGTTTTGGAGGAAAACACACAGTCCTGGTTGGTTTTATTTCTTATTTTTATTCTTTCCCTTATTACAAATCTCAACTCAATAGACGTGTTCCCCTGATCTTTTATCGTCCTTTCTAAGGACTATTGCAAATGGAAAAGCTCTTAGTCATGACAGCATTAATTATATCCCCATATTATTTTTCCTCATAGCTTCAAAGAGTGAGGATGTTCAGCAACTTTAAGAATGCCAAATATTTCCCTCCTTTCTTCCTTATAAAAATAGAATATTTTTTCCAGTGCAGTCCTGTGTAGGTTCAAAATAAAGATGGATGCAAAACCAAATTTGATCCAAAATGTTAAAAGTGGTATTGGGGACAGATCAGTGCTAACGCTTCCTGCCATCCACTGGATATCATGTCCCTGTAACTTCCTGCTCTGAGTTCTTAGACAGATGCACCTGACAGCTGGAACTTGGAAGTAATATTTACCAGATTGGTTTAGTTTTCAATGCTCACTGTGTTTCTAAGTCAATGCCATAGCACGATGGCAAAAGCAACAGTTAATTAGTTTTGGTTTAAATTCTAGCATGGCTTCCTAAATTTTTATTTAATAATTTTCTTTCTTTCTTTCTTTCTTTCTTTCTTTCTTTCTTTCTTTCTTTCTTTCTTTCTTTCTCTGAAATGAAAGCATTTCATCTGTGCCTGTCCTGCCTTTCCTTCTTTTAACTAACCATTACATCTAAACCTTGCCCCAGATTTGAAATATTGATTGTAGTATTACTATCTTCTTTACACTTTTGCAAAAATTAGATTAAAACTTTAAATTAAAAAATTGATGTGCTTGGCATGCACATGCTTGTGTGTGTTCTCATGTGTGTGGGTGTACATGTTTACATCAGTGTGTGTGCATGTGGAGGCCTGAGGATGACATCAGAGGTTTTCTTCAGTCATTCTCTATCATATTTACTAAAGCAAGGTGACACACTGAGCCCTGCGCTAACTGACAATGCTAGTATAGCTGGCCAGCTTGCTCTGGGGGTCTCCAGTACACTGGGGTCACAGGCGGATGCCATGCCTGCCTGTCTTTAGCATCTATTTTGTGGACCTGACCTCTAATCACCTCACTTGTGACCTAGTACTTTATCCAGTAAGCCATCTCTCCAGCTTGAATTTATTATAATAATCATTATTAATTTTGTTTGCTTTCTGTTTTTTTATGCAAAGGCTAATTCTATAGTCCAGGCTGGCCTCAAATTTATAGCAGTCCTCCTGACTCAGCAAGCTGGTGTATACCACCATGTTTGGCTTTATTAGTTCTTAAAGATGAATCCAATCTCTTTTATTTAAAAACATCAGTGAAAAGGAAAAAGAAGCCATAGTTCTGAGTAATAGGATTGAGGCTATGAGAACATTATCTTTAGAAGTTAATTCCATGGTAAATCTTTGCTAGAGTGAAAAAGTATTAATCTTTGCATGTAAAGGATTTTTTTTTTCAAAATGAATCAATGACTGAAAAATAGAAAAAAAAAAAACCATAAATGCTGAGATTAGAAATTACCATAGAGGCAGATCGTACTTTCCTCTTCCCAACTAGGGATGGTCCTGTATCACTGCCGTGAGCACTATGTGAATGGTTCCATCATCAGGAAGTGACGGTGTTCATAGCAAGAGAAGACCCCTCCCAACGTGGTGCTGCGAGGGAAACTCAGGACTTGCACATACTCTGCCCACTCTGTGTGCTGTTTGTGTGTGTATGAGCGTGAGTGTGTGTGTGCATGTATGTGTGTGTGTGCATGTGTGTGCATGTGTGTGTTTGCGTGTGCATGTGTGTGCATGTGCATGTGTGGGTTTGCGTGTGTGGGTTTGCGTGTGCGTGAGTGTGTGTGCATGTATGTGCATGTGTGCATGTGTGTGTGCATGTGTGTGTGTTTGCGTGTGCGCGTGTGTGTGCATTGCATATATGGGTGGGTGTGCATGTGTGTGAGTGTGTGTGTGTGCATGTATGTGCGTGTGTGCATGTGTTTGTGCATATGTGTTTGCGTGTGCATGTGTGTGCGTTTGCGTGTGTATGTTTGCGTGTGTGTGTTTGTGCATGTGTGTGCATTGCATATGTGGGTGTGTGTGCATGTGTGTCAGTGTGTGTGTGTGATGTGCATGTGTGTGTGTGTGTGTATGTGTGTTTGTATGTGCATGTTGTGTGTGTGTGTGCCTGTGTGTGCACTTGACACAAACTAGGATTATCTGGGAAGAAGTCATCTCAGTTGCTAGAATACCTACATCAGATTGGCCTATGAGCAAGTCTGGTGCATTTTCTTGATTAATTACATATGTGGCAGGTCCAGGCTATGGTGGGTAGTGCCTCTCTGAGCAGGTGGTGCTGAGTGGTACCACACCAGCTGAGGTGGTCATGGGCACAAGCTAGTAAGCAGCCCTTCTCCATGGCCTTGGCTTCAGTTCCTGCCTGGAGAAGATTTCTGCCTTCAGTTCTTCTCCTGACTTCCTTTTTATGGTAGACTGTGAACTATAAAACAAAATAAACCCTTTCCTCCACAAGTTGTTTTTGGTCAAGGTGTTTATCTCAGAAGTGGCAAGCAAACCAAGACAAGCACTGATCTCCTCCCCCATTGCTAGTAGGCCTTCATGTCAAAGAAGACGATCTTTTTTTTCTTATCTTTTACTTATTTAATTATTTTAAACTCCAGATTTTATTCCCCTCCCAGTCTACCCTCCAACTGTTTCACATCCCATACCTCCTCCCCACTCCCCTGTCTCCACAAGGATTTCCCCACTCCCAACCCCCACCAGACCTCTAAACTCCCTGGGGTCTCCAGTCTCAGTATGCATCTGCTCTCTTACTATTTGATAATGGGCAAAGGATGCTTCACTAGCTTTGGATTTTCCATCTTATGACTGAAACTTTCAATCCCAGCTCTACAGGCTTGTGAATAAGAACATGCAAGTGATATTTCCTATATAAAATATTTAAGAAATATGAGATAGGACAGATGCTATGTTGAGTCAAAAATAGCTTAGATGTGACCTCAATTCATTTTTCCTAACATCTTAATCCTGGGTCTATGTGTCTGCTAAGATTCTCTGTCTTTCTCCCTGAGATGAAGATGTCCACTTAAGTGTCTTTTTTTGTCTGTCCTTCTTTCTTCATGTCTTTTTTCCCCTGAGGAAGTACATATCTGTTCTCCCCAGAGAGCCGGGCAAAACTGACTTGATCCTCATCTTCAGGGAGTCTCGGGTGGCTGGCACAACTTCTCTGTGTCTATGGTTCCAGGGAGAGCCTGCACAGGGAGAGCTAGGCAAGTGTCTACCACTGTGCTACATCTCCAGCACTCTTTCTACTAATTGTTTTTAAAAACAGGGTCCTACTAAGCTGCTTACAATGGCCTTAAATTCACTCTATGATCCAGGCTGTTCTCCAATTTGACATCTTCCTGCTTCGGCCTCTTGAATATCTGGGAACACAGGCAGGTATCACCATTCCTGGCTGGCATGAACATCTTGTCTTAGCTAGACTTGGTTGTATCCTAATTGAACAGTGAGATTCTGATCCAGGATATTGGTCTTAGATTGAGGGATGAATTAACAACTTCCCCCCCCCAACACTAAAATTGTTAGTCCAAGGTGCAGAGGTGGCACGTTTGTCAAAGCAATGGCATAGATGGGAGGAGGAGAAGGAAGGAGATCTCTGAGTATCACAGTTCTGGTTTTGTTTTGCCAAAGATACTACATGCTACCCTCGTTCCCAGTGAACACCCTGCTTGCTGCATTCTAGGTGTCTAGACAGCTCAGTTATTTGAACAGCTATTTTTCATTAAAAGAGCCTTTGGATATTTTTCTTTGTGTGGATGTGAACAGTGGTACAATGGACCACCCTTGATGGCATTTAAAACTTTTGTCTTGGGACAGGGTCTCACTATGTAGCCCATACTAGCCTTGAATGCATGATCCACCTTCCTCTGCCTACTGCATGCTTGGATTACAGATGTGTGCCACCGTACCTAGCTAGCCCTTATATATACACTTTTACTTGCTGATTTTTGCCTTAATAAAGCTAGACTTTAAAAGTTGCTTTTCATGAGATGGCCAGCCAATTTCAACGTATCCTGAAGCGAGAGAAACGTTTTAATATAACAATCTGTTTATTAAAACATCTCTTCAAAACCAGGGTCATCACTAATGTGAACCTATATGTTCCTCGCTCTCATTCCCCCATAATAGGGGCAGCCAAATAATTAAACCAACAATTAAAACCAACATAATTCTTTTTCTGTCCACAGCCTTATCTGTGGTCTCCAGATGTATGGGAGCCATTTCCACTTCTATGACCCTGTCACATATATTTGACACTTTGTACTCACTGCCCCCCTTCAGAATGGGTTGCTTTATGGTGTTCCCATAAACAGCACTATTTATCCCATATGCTATGGCAGTGATCTGGGAGCAACTTAGAATTCCTTCTTCTTTAGTCCCATTGTGACAACTGCCATCTCAAAATCAGAATTAATTAATTACTGAGACAGGATCTGCTGTGTAACTCTTAATGATCTGAAGCTCACTAGACCAGTCTAGCTTGAACTTGAAGTGATCTTCCTGCCTGCTTCTGCCTCTAGAGTTCTGGAATTACAGTCATGCACAAACTACAGCATTGGCATGTTAAATTCTAGTATGACACACATAGCATAATTGAACATGTTAATCATTTGTAAGTATGCAGTTGGTGGAATCAAATGAACTCACATTTTTGCACAACTCTCATGTCCAGTTCTGGAACTTTCTCATCTTGCAATATTGACACTGGCCCCATGAAGCGGTAGCTTTCCATCTTCCCCCCCCACCAAGCCCTTGGCAAACAGGACTCTGCCTCCTTCCTCTATGGATTTCCTTACCACATCTAAGTGGGATCATGAGCGACTTGTCTTTTGTGATTGATAACATCACTTAGTGCAATGTGCTGGAGACTTAGCTCTATTGTACAATGTGTCCAAATCTTGACATTTCTTAACATTACTCTCTAACTTTTTTTTTTCTCATTGTCTCTTCTTCCCTCTTCCAAGAGTGAGCCTTCATTGCTGCACTTGAGTTATTGAAATAATATCTTAACAGGTCTCTGGAGAGTCTGTTCCTGCTTACAGATTTAATGTGTGCTCATCTTAATAAGCATGGCTTTCTTGCATGTTACAGAACACAAGGTGGCCACGCATGGGTTGTAGATGCAACACAGAGACCTTGCATCGTACTCCTGTTAGAACTATTGCATTGTCTCTCCTGATTACTTTTGACTTAAGCCCCTACTGCTTGATGTCTACAGCCATAATCTTGAGACTCTTTCCAAAACTACTACCAGAGCTTAAGTTTATGAGCCATCATTAGTCAAGGGCCTTTACTTCAGTCATGTAACATTTTCCATGATCATGTTCCCCCTCGAATTTGCTTTCCCTTCTTTATTTTTGCCCCTCCCTATTTTTCTGTTTCCCTTTTCCCTTCCTTCTTTCTTCCTGATTTCTCTCTGTCTCTGTCTCTCTTATTTCCTCTCTCTGTCTCTCTCTCTTCTTTCCCCTCTCTATCTCTCTCTCTTCTTTCCCCTCTCTGTCTCTCTCTCTCCCTCCCTGAAAATTTCACCTTTTATGACCTATCTGAAGATCCTGTGAAATGTCACAGTTACTATAGCCTACTACACTCTAACTCTTAAACAGCATGGCTAGAGATTATGCTATACTAAGTAGACTTTTCTAACTCATTTTAACTTCTTGAAAGCTTTTTTTTTTTTTTTACAGCTCCATGCCAACAGACCAAGTATATGCATAGATAGATAGATAGATAGATAGATAGATAGATAGGCACAAATATTTTTGTGTTGATAGCATATTATGTTAATACTGTAATAATAGAATACATTATTCATGTACTAGAAAACTTTCTAGATACAACTGTAATTTTCTGCCTCCCTGCCGTTTCTAAATCATCCACCTTTAATTTTCTTGAAAGCGCTTTTAGCTTTGTAAGTATTTAAGAAAATCATCATCACTCTTTCTTTGTTTTGAGCAGCACACAGGGGGAGGTTCATGACTCAGTGACTTTTTAGTTCCATCCCAGCCTTAGAAGAACTTAATCTATATATTATCATTAGATGCCCATTAAGAGAAGGCAGAACAGAACTTGCATCAGTAACATTGGTAAGTAGACACAGGCTTCTGTCACTGACATTGAAATCATAGCTCTGTCACATAGACTTATGTATGCAGCAGGCATATTGCTCAGCCACTTAGACTTTCATTCCTGGGGAACCACTCTGAAAACTCCATGTCTATTTATGAATGATGTCATTGTTGAATGAGAGGGATGACTCTTATGCTTCTCTTTGCTTCCAGTGCAGATTATGGGATGGCCTCTGCCTGGCCTTGATTGTTTTCCTGTTTGCCTTGAGGAGCATCATGGTAACTATAAAGTTAAATCGTGGTAACTATAAAGTTAAATGGTGCAATGAAAAGTGAGGGCACACACTTGAAGTCCATAGAGCTATTAGCTCATGTCACGTGTGTAGTGAGGAGATAGAAATTATACTATCAGTTCTGTTTAAGGAGATGGCTTAGAGCTGCTGATGCTGGTGGAAACCAAAATGTAGGTAACAACTAAGGGCTGAGGTCGCCGCTCAGTGGGAGAGTCTTCACCTGATATCCTATGTCCTAGGTTCAGTTCTCAGCGCTGTAAGACATGAAAGAGTAACAGCTGCCTGCCCTGGTAAGTTTGCAGGCTACTCAGAATGTTTTTATAGTTACAGATATGTAGATTTTACCATTCTATGAGTACAGTGAACACCTGAAGCAAGTATTCATTGAGCCAAGTCCTGAATACTGAGTAGAGGTTATACGGTATAGAGGGACTCAACAGGTTTTCTTAAGAGACTCCACAGTGTGTGCAGTGTCAGGTGGAAGACAGCCATGTTTTGGGGATCTGGGTATCTGACAGCAGGCAGCGTGGTAGGGCAGAGAGGATGGGAGCTAGAGCTGTTGAGAGTGGGCCGAAATGCTTTCGGACCTCAGTTTTCTTGCTAAAGGCTGCAGAGTAAACCCTAAAGAAAGCTACTAAAGGTCGAGTCATGGAAATGTGGTTTACTTTGTTTTGAAGTGATGTTTCATGCATTCTGCAGATAATGAATTAGAAGGGGCCAAGGCTAGAGCCATGTTCAAATATTTGCACAGAGTTGTGGCTTCTTTTTATTGTCCTGTTGTTCCTAGGAGCTATTTAATAGCTCTTTGAGTGTTCAAGGAAGAATAAATAATGGCTTAATCAGTAAGTACTGTAGACCAGCAGCCTGAGTGCCACAGCATAGCACCTTTGACCTGAGAGATAGCTTGAGAGAAAATGGAAGTATTTTAGAGAGCTAAGCATATTATCAAGAATCATGTTCTGTGTGAATCCAGGCAGTAGACATGCACTATGAAAGAGGGTATAAAGCTAATTGCTTTTCTAGTTCTAACTCGACCACATAGATAAATGTATAAAATATATTCAATAATGAAAGTATAAAATCCATTGTGATGCTTCACAGTTTCCATGTCAGATGGTGACTCTAATTGCAGGGAAATTTAATACTAAATATATACTAAATTGTATAGTCTTTGGATCTGGTTACTTTAGGCATATGATTTTTTTTGTAACTTTTTTTTGTTTTTATTTTTTGAGACAGGGTTTCTCTGTGAAGCCCTGGCTGTTCTGGAACTCACTCTGTAGGCCAGGCTGGCCTCGAACTCAGAAATCCCCCTGCCTCTGCCTCCCAAGTGCTGGGATTAAAGGTGTGTGCCACCACCACCCGGCTTTTTTGTAACATTTTTATAATGACATTTGAAATAATTTTAAAAATAAAACAAAATTATAAAAGAGAAGAATTGTATTCTATAAGGTGGGATGGGAAGGTAGGATGTAACAAAGTTTTCAGATTTTTATCCTGAGTAAAGTGGAAGATGGTGAGAACAGTGGGCTCTCCTTTCTGAGATAAAGAAAAAAATAAATAAATTTGTGGAAAGTCTGTAGTCTGTAATGGTGAATTCTATAGTGTTACATAAGCATTAATATATAATTATGAATAGTAATATATATATATACATAGATAGATAGATAGATAGATAGATAGATAGATAGATATAGCATTTATGTGTTATATTATTACCATGATGTGATTTTTCAAAAATCTAATCAAGCTATGAGAGTAGTTACTATTTCTTTGGGAATTTGTAGAAAAACATATGCTCTTCAGAACCCAAATTCTTGGCAATAGAGTATAGAGGTTGTTGAAGTTGGATCTGGAGTTAGCATCTCCCTGTATCATTTTGTTTAAGGAATTTACTGAAGGCCAGCTGTGATAGTGCTCGCCTTTATCCTAGCAGTCAAGAGGCAGAGGCAGGTGAATCTCTGTGACTTCCAGGCTAGTCTGGTATTAGCAGAGAGGTAGTCAGGGCTATGGAGTGAGACCATGAGTCACACAGAGAAAATCTAACTGAGCATGGGTGTAATGGAGCACGTCTACCATCCTGGTACTTTGAGGTGAACACAGGAAAGTCAGGAGTTTAAGGCTGGCTTCAGCTACATGGTAAATTGTAAGCCAGCCTGAGTTACATGAGGCCTTTTGTCAAAACAGAGGCAAAACAAACTCCAATTATGTTTCTCATCATATATATCTTATTAGCCCTAGTTATAAATTATGGAGTTGTAAAGAGTTTTCAAAAAAAAAAAAAAAAAAGAATTTTCCCCTCTATTTTATGCCCTCTGAGAGGAGCAAATTTTAAGATATATCTAGGGTAATCAAATGATTTCAAGTATAAGAAAAAATGCCAGGCAAAAGCTAGATAGCTTTTGTGGCTAAATAAAATGCAGATATTTGAGACATGAGTTCTTTCAGGTTGGTTCATTTGTTTTTCTTGTGTATTATGCACAGTTATTTGCCTGTAGTTGACAATTATGGCGAGTTCCTCTCCTTTCTTTCCAGCCCCCATCTTTCCTCATGGCTTAACATTACAACACTTACTAATATTTTTGAGACTACTAACACATGGAAACATTATTCCACATAACCATGCCCAACACCAAAACCCTGATTATAAAGTACTTATGGGTTTTGAATCCTAAAGTTCAAAGCTTATAGAATTGCCAGTAAGCTTAATGATACATTTTTAACCTTCTAAAATATCTCTTGTTTAACAACTCTCTATTTTAACCACAAAATGTCAAGATACTTATGTTCTATTTATTGCTGATTTCTCTTTGCTATTTTCTCCTTTTTTTTGTGTATCATGCCCACAGCAGCTGTTTCCCTAACCCCTCACCCCAACCACAAGCTTTCCCACGCTCCTTTTTTGGCTTCCCTTAGTCTAGATGCTTAGGGTGGCAGATAAACACACAGACCAGAACTGTAACTAGGCCAGTCTCCATTCCATAGGTTCTCCAAAGGGAACTTTCATTTTTTTTTTAATTCAGAAACAAGGTATTTATTTTTGTACGAAGTATTCAATTTACATTGAATAAGCTGCAGACTTTCTCATTAATTTCTAATTCCTTCCTGGTGTGCTGACAAACCTCTTGAGTTCTGTAGCAGTATCCGTGAAGCTCAGGTGTGTTAGAGATGGAGGCAGAAACAAAGAACAACATGAACTTCTATATTATGTGTAAACTCCATTGAGTCCAATTCAGATGTGTAAAAGCTTGTGTCTCTTACTATATTGAGTTTCCACAGTTTAAGTAATGACATTTTATCATCTGTCTGTCTATATATCATTTCTCTACCTATCTATCTTTATGTCTATTTTCAGCACTCCCATACATTACTGAATATTCACAGTTCAAAATAAGTCAATTAAGTACACATTTAAATGTTCAATAAACATTAACTAAGTATCTAATACTTGCCAGGATGAGAAGGAATAACATATTTAAATTTTAGAGCTTCAGAGAACTCAGCATAGACCAATGCAAGCACAGCATGGTGTTGCACACCTGTTATCCTAGCATGGGGGTGGGGGTGTGAGGGGTGCAGGGGGAGGTGTGGGGGTGGGGTGGTGGTAAGAGCGTCAGGAGTTCAAGGCTGGCCTCAGCTACATCCCACACTGTCTGAAATACCAAAAAGAAACTAATGTCATGTGGGATTTTATTGGTGTGACCTTTCAGCTGCATGAGTTGTAGCTTTCTCAACATTAACATCAGTGTAGGAACATCTCCCAGGCCGACGTGTGGGTGTTTGTGACACCATGTGTGCACCAGGAGGCATGAGGGGCTCAAAAAAAGTTCTCACTAAGGACATCAGCACACTTGGATTTAAGGATCTGCATGGCTACTGTGTAGGCTACTGGACAAACAAAATGTTTTGCTTCCCTCTGCAGAGTGAGCAGTAAAAGAGGCCCACTTTCCTATAAGTTTTTTTTTTTTTTTAATTCTGTTACTCCCAGCAGCTGTTTAATAGATTTGAAGTTCTCTTTTTTTCTACCTTTTCTTTTTAAAGGAAGAATAAATAATGCTTTACCCAAGAAATAAAATAATGAATTTAAGAAATGCATTTGAATTTGTAAGGTTAATGTAGGTGTATGAGTGCCTGTGTGCATAGCTATGTAGTCTAAATTAAAATAAAATCACAGTCAAACATTCAAGAAGAATTGATAGCCAGCCGTAGTGTGCCAGAAATATTAGAACAAATAATATTTTCTAAAGATAAGAAACTTGAAAGCACTGAAAATGTGCAAAACTGTTGCTCATACCATATAAACCAACAGGAGGGGAGTTGGACTTTTAAAAATTTTATTGTTATTCTCTTCTTTGTTTGTTTGCTTGTTTGTTTTGATTTTGAGACGGGATCTCACATGGCCCAGCCTGGTCTCAAACTCATTGTTTAGATGAAGATTTTAAGCTTCTTTATTTCCTATCTCTCCTCCCCAAGTGCCAGGGTCACAGCGGCTGCCACCATTGCATGTTAGAATAAGTTAAAATGTTACTGATGTGCTTTACAGATTGCATTTTTGGCTGTTTCTGGATGCTTTGAACATTATTAAAGCCATCAAGAAGGTACACTGCCTTATCTACTTACGGCTTCTAGACAATTCCTTACATGATGTGGCTTTAAAATTTCTGCGCTAATGTTATTGAATTGGTCCAGTAGTCACACATGTGGACCGAACCTAAAATGAAGGGCTAGCATCAATCACGTTTACTTCTATAAAGAGCTTGCGGCGTGGGGTGATTGTAAAATTATTTAACCTCCTATGAATCCTATCATTTTATATTCACACTGGAAAGAGGTAAATTTTTTCGTTTTCCTTGAAAATTTATCTTTTTCTTTTGTGTAAGTTTTTCCTAATACATTGTTATTTTCATTAGAAAGAGAGTGTTCAAAGATGGTGTGAAGGTCGATCCATCTTGTTCTTACTGTGAGATTTCAGGCTGTCATGGGCGGTGACATTCTGAATCAATTCTGTTAACTATGCCTGACTTCTGTGCTTGGTAGGTCATTACTGAGAAAAAATTACTCATGTGACATTGCAAGGAATTATTTAATTTTTAGAACCAGCTCACCCCTCACAAAATTATAGTATAAAAAGTACTAATGTAAAAATTGTCATTTTGAGTTTATTTGAATGAAATTTTTGTTTTACTTTGAATTTTCAAAATTGCTTTATTTGAAAACAGTGTGAGCCAAAAACTATATTTTCTGGCACGGATGTATTTGAGAATACTTTACAGGATTATAGTAGTAGCTTCAGTCTTGAAAGGTAAAATGTTCTCCTGCTTTAATTATCTGCAGTGGAAATACCTAAGGGAAAATCAGAGTGTGCAGTTAAATACATGAGCATTTGTATAACAAAGGCTGCCTCAAACTTGAAGATACATCAAGATGTCTGCGAAGATATCCACCCAGCCCTAGCCGAGATTGCGTCTGAATTTTGGTCCTGTGGCTTGATGGGGCAGCGGCAGCATTGTGATTGTCCTGCTGAAAGTGTGCATGTGTATGTGCTCCACAAACATTAGGCAGAGAAATAACAGCAGCAATTTATTGAACAGGGGGCTAGAGAGATAGCTTAGTGCTTAAGAGCCTTCCATGAGACCAGGAAGAGACAGTTCCCAGGACCAGATACACACTCACTCACAACAACTTAGCTTCTAGGGGATCTTTGTACACCTAGTACATACATAGCATATATGTACACACACACACAGATACACATACACAGACACACACAGACACACATAGGCATACACAGATGCACACGCACACATATACACACATACACACAGACACACAAACACACACATATACACATACACACACAGACAACACAGATACACACACATATATGCACATATACACAGACACAAATATACACATATACAAGTACACACAGACACACATACACATACACACACAGGCACACACAGATGCACACACAGACACACACATATACACATACACACACAGGAACATACAGATATACACACACATATACACATACACACACAGATACACACATATACACATACACACACAGATACACACATACATATACACATACACACAGACACAAATA
>JADRCD010238676.1:37137-51882 GCA_019843815.1 Montemys delectorum
ACACATACATATACACAGACATACACAGACACACATAGATACACACATACATATACGCATATACACACAGATGCATACAGATACACACATATATACATACATACAGATACACATATACATATACACACACATTTACATATACACACACAGACACCCACATCCATAGACACACACATACATATACACAGACACACAGAGACACAGACACACAGACTCAGACATACACAGACATACACACATATACACATACACACACAGACACACAGAGACACACAAACACATATACACATACACACAAACACACACCAGACACACACAGACACACCAAAATAAATATTTTTAAAAGATTCATTAAATATGAAAATGTCAGATGATAGAAGTTGGTATTTTTCAAATGCTTATTATGTGTCCTCACCCATTTACCTGTATTGTTTCTGAGCTTTATTATTAAAGGTAGCAAGCTCACACCTGCAATTCTACCACTTGTGTGTCCGAGTCAGGATGATGGCTGCAAGCTCAAGGCCAGCCTGAGCTATCGTGTGAGACCCTGTTTCAGAAAACCGGACCACAGAAGACTAGAGGAGTTAACATAAAGCATGCATGCTCCTTGCACGTTAAACTTCTCTGTAATAGTAGTTTAATTTATCATTGCATTAGTTGCTCCTCTTGTGGCTATGGCCCAACACCTGACATAAGCAACACACGAGAGGAGGCGTGTGTGGAAGCTTGTATGGAAGCAGGCTGCTTCACGGTCACTGGCACTTTCAGTCTTTCACATTCCCAATGGAACAGGATCTAGGAAGCAATAGGAAGCAGAGAGGGAACAGAAATCAGGACTGCCCCAGCAGCCTCCTCCTCTCCTTTTCTGATGCTGATTTTATAATTTTTATTGTTTTCATATAAACATTTTAATGTGGTTGCATTTAAACATGCATCCCTGAAATGAGAGACCAAAAATAAATATGAACAATAACCACAAGTATTTTTCAATTGTCTCTAGTAGAGATTTTTAAACCTATTTTTGTGTTTTTCTACTTTATATTTTGCATACCTGGGATATAATGGACTGTGCATACTTTTAAGTTAGCATTTGCAACCATTTTCTGTTCCATTAAATGTTTATAGACAACATTTATATGCTTCAATTTGAATTTAACAAGTATGTGTGTGCTTGTGCATGTGTGCATGCAAGTGTGCCTACTTCTGTGTATGCACACTATATGTGTTCAGGTGCCCAAAGAGGACATGAGCGGGCATTAGATCTCCTGGAGCTAGTGATACAGAGGTGATAAGCTGCCTGACAGGGGTGCTGTGAACCGAAGCCAGGTCCACTACAAGAGAAGCAAGTACTTTTAATTGATGCACTATCAATCCAGTCCCTTTCTAGCCTTCTTTATTCATTTTTAAAATGATCTTTTAATTTTGGGTAGGTTTGTTATCTCTTGGTTTTCACTATTAATAATATTGAAGTGAATGTTGTCATGAATTCTTGTTTGCATTCAATTTTTTCAACTACAGTTGTAGATGTGGGATTGCAGATTTAAGAAACTAAATACTGCTTTACAGTCACAGGTTAAAATCTGATCATTGAAATTAGAGATTTTTTTTCTATTTTTATTTATTTATATATTTTTATTAGATATTTTCATTATTTACATATCATATGATATCTTCTTTCCCAGTTTCCCCTCCAAAAAAATGGAGATTCTTTTTATGGCTTTAGAGCACTGGCTTTTTAAGAGCTGCATGACTCCACCAGAGTTCCTACTGAGAAGAGAGAGCAAAGCCTGACTACTGCCTTTTCTTCTACATCTTTTTCTTATGTCAAATCAAACTTGATTTTTAATAATAAAGACGTATCCCAAATATTTGGCTTTTAGATAAAGTAAAGCCAAGATGTGTCACTTTGTGAAGCTAACCTGCCAAGATATGTCTAATCTAGTCTGGTGAGGAATGTTTTATTAACAATTATCACCAAAATTTTTCTTATAAAAAATAAGATATTGGTGGCAATAAGGGGAGGATAGGACCCCATTTTTCTTTTCATTCTGCTTTCCCCACAAAGCTCGCTGTATTGATTACTGTTATGTCATTGTGACCAAATTCCTAAGAAGAAACTTGGCAGAAGAAGGGTTATTTTGGCTCACAGTTGGAGGTATGACAGCCCATCATTGTAAGGAAATCATGACACAAAAAGGAGAAGCAGCGACTCTTGTGTTCAGTCAGAGAACAGCAGACAGCAAATGGAGACTCGGCCATATGACCTCAAGGTTTACCCCAAGTGACTCTCTTCCTCTACTGAGACTCCATGGTTCTGTGTTTTCACATCCTGTCAAAACAGCTCCACCAGGGGTCAGGTGGGGCTGAATGTTCAGGAATCAGTCTGTGAAGGGAATTTCACATTCAAACCAAACACTTTATTGGATGGAGTAGGGGCTTCAGAGAAGGGAGCTTACTGGATTACAGAAAGAGATGAGCGTGTCATGGTCTTGGCAGGATGAGGAGAAAGGATGGGGAAATGAAGCTTGGCCAGACACTGTGGTGTGACTGACATCTGTAAAGGCTGCATTTCTCTGTATTCCATTTGTAGGCGTCAAGTCTCAGGTTTACAGTATCTTCAGTGTGAGACTCAGCTGAGCTTTACGCTGTGGAACAACCCAGGCTATTATGTGTGCTTACTGCAGATATCCAGGGCGAAGGGAACCTAAGTGGCAATTACAAATAGGATTGACCATGAGGAATGTTGCTCAGAAGGCTCTCAACTTCTCAGCTTCGGAATTTGCAGAAGTTTACTTCAGCTCTGCACATGTTCCAAGAGCTGGTCCCCAGGTAGAGGCTGGGTCACCTGATTTCCCAGGATCTCTCCCCACCAAAAATCAGTACTTTCTTTTCATGAGTGTTTTGAGCATGGTCTGCGAGCCAGGAAAACATATTTCCTGGTCATACAAATCTGTCTCTAGAAACACAGACATCTGAGGGCTCGTGGGTTAAGGTGCAGTCATTTTCCACTTTGCCTTCAGAGTCCAGCGAGGTTATGGGGCAATAACCGAGTGAATGTCTTATGTTTCCGCAGTGTGGCAGGCGTTTGGACTCTGCTTCAATTAGGAGAGGCACAGGATAGGAAAGGATAAACTTCTCTCAAGAAGTAGAATAAAAAATAAATAAATTCAAAGCAAAAAATAAGAACATAAAAACTGCACCCTTTTCTGCCCATTGGGAGTGATTAAGTGAACAGTAGCACAGCTCCATAAAGGTAAAACCAGGCATGAGGTAGAAGAGACTAATTGTATTGATGATTAATAGACTAGTCCTTGAGGTAAATATGAATGTTTATAATACCAGAAGTCACTTCAAATGTCCAGTTAGCCACACTAGAATATTGCGGCATTGATTTCTGGCACATGCCCTTATTCCCTTCTAATCTCAGTCCTACCTCACTCCCCCCACCCCCAGAAGTTGATTTCTCATTTTTGTTTGCCCTCATGTACATGTGATTTAATGTTTTGATGTTCACCAGCCTCTTTTATACCAACAGTAGTCCTAACTTTGACAATCAAATTAGTTAATGCTTTTATACATCTTTATCAAAGTTAAATCTGTGTTCACAGCCGATAATTCAGGGCTGTGAGGCCGTTCTATTGGCTATGAAGTTTGTGGCTTAATTGCAGCCGAGTTAATCTGTAGAATTGAACAATTACCTAGCCATCTGCCTTGAGAGTTTATAACTTGGCGTGGAATGGGTAAATAGCATAAAGCACTTGCTCTATGTGTGCTTCTCATAGTTTTTATTGGTAATAAAAAAGGGGGAGAAAGGAAGACTGGCTCGTATTTGTGCCTGGGAACAGAGTCGGCTTCTAACCTTTGCTGTGAACAGGAAGTGGGAGAGGTGAACCAAGGCCTGGCTTTGTGGCCAGGCCAGAGCACTCTGTGTCCCCAAGTAAGGCATTCAGGTTTCATGTCTGTCTGGCTTCTCAGTTCTTTGAATAGCTGCCCTTTGAAGTTCTGAAAACACAGATTGGTTGTGAGCAATGTAAAGTACGGGCAAATAGTTGGAAAAATCCAAGGCTCGAGAATAGACTAGCCTGCCTCGGACTGGCTTTCCCACCCGAGGGGCTAAGGCCTTGCTAACATGGAAGTGCAAGCTTCTCAGACAGAAGCTGGAAAGTGTGAATTTCACTTGTGATTTTAGCTGAAGCTGTTGCTATATTTACTTTTAAATATTCAGGAAGCACTAACTAGTGTCTAGTCTAATAAAATGACAAGCCAACCCTTAAAGTGTACCCCTCTTTTGGTAATGATAGATGAATATCAGAAGAAAACAATTGGCATGATTTTAATTATATTAACTGTTTATTTAGTTGTGTGTTATGCCTAAGGGAATAATGGTATAATATGTATATATAGTAGTGTCTTTAAAAATTATCTTTCTCTTATCAGAAAAAGGTCAACTTTACTAAAGACTTATTCTTGCCAAGATCTTGTTATATAAATGTACGTGGGAGGGTGTGGTGGCCTTTGTTAGATGGTGGGAATTGCTTGCAGCATCTTCATTACCTTGTAGCCAAGGCCCCATTGGTTTATCTTCTGTTCAAGGCAACAGAAGCAAGTAGATTTTGTTGAATGGTTTCAAAAGTCTGATATATGTGGACATTTACATATCAAGGAATCTGTGAATTTAAGTAGGCAATCTAAGTTCCTGATATAATCATCTGATGCCTTAGAGATGATTCTGTGAATAAAGATTCTATTTTTAATTATCTCTGTATGTGTATGTTTGTGTATGGGTGTGTACATATGAGTCCAGGTTCCCACCCAGGCCAGAAAGGGGCTGTCAGATCCTCTGGAGCTGCAGTTATAGAGAGCTAGGAGGCACCCAGTTTGGGTACAAGCAACCAGGCTTAGTCCTTTGCAAGAGTACCAAGTATTCTTAACAGAGAACCATTTCTCCTGCCCCTAGGAAACAATTCTTGAAAGTATAAAGATTAAATACTAGTTATAAAATAGCGTTTAGGTTCTTGAGTATATTAATTTATAATATGAATGCCTTCATCTAATTTGTTATGATAATTATTATTATGATAATATTTCAGTATACTAATATTATATTCCAGAACTCAAGGAATGATTGGAATTTGTAGTCATTAAATCTTCACTTGGTTTAAGTTTGTTTTGCTGTTGTCTTGATCAAATTATATTGTTATACTCAAAACTGAGCACTTTGCAAATTTTCATTACCAGATTACATTTATGGATATTTACTAAAATTTTAACTAGGTTTATGTACTTGAAGTATACAGAAGGAATATATGTAGTTAAAAATAGATGCTATAAATTGTGGTGTCTTCAGAGACATGAAAGTTGTTAAAATGTCGGCATTTAGATATACTGCTATAAACACGGTGTTTTTGTCAACAGTTCTGTGAGATGACCTTTACACTTGCTTTATGAGTGATTCCCATTGGAGTTGCTAGGGAAGCATGTCTGAATATTAATTTACCAATCCCCACACCCTTCTTCTTACCTTCTGTCCCTTTCTCTGTCAAGGTATGTTCTTTATTACATCCAACTCACATATCTACCAAACTGGGAGGAAGGACTAAAACATTTGATCACTTAGCCCAGGCTGTCCTCAAAGTAGCTTTGTAGCTTGATCTTCTGCTGGGATTGCAGGCCAGTTTGCATACTTCTTGTGGTATGGAGTCTGAGTTCTTTTCTTTCCCTGGACTTTAACTGTTTCACACTGCACAGACAGCGAAGATTAGAGTGTTCTCCTTAAGACTATCCTGCTTGCAGTGCCTCGGATTTGTTTCTCTGTGCAGAAGGAAACAGCCACATGCACCTGGACAAACAAAAACAGACTTTCAGAATCATTAATTCTGGTTCAGATGTGGTGGTGAAGGTGAAGTGGCTTCGCATGGAAGGTGTCAGCGCTTGTGCGCTCGCCCGGGTGAGCTGGCATTTAGCTCCTCCTGTGTTTTCATTGCCTTGATCCCGCTTAAGGCTTGGGTTCCCTGCATAGCAAGTGAGCCCAGGGCAAACCAGCAGCTTCTCATAGCCTTGTGGTGGCATGCCGGACCAGTTGTCTGGGATGATAGGCACTTCAGTACAGACGCATCCCAAGGTAAGGCTTGGGATGCCAGAATTGGGAATGGAAGATCTGTGCGGGGGACAAGGAGTGAGTGTACGGTAAACAGCAAATACCAGAGAACTACTGTAGCTCCTGTGGGCTGCGGTGGTCACAGTGCTTGGAGTCAGGAAGTGAGAGAAACAGTGCCTTTTTGTGCAATGGAAAGTTTGCAAAAGGCGATGCAAGTTAGAAATAGAAATCCTTACAATTTTGCACATTTTGGTATAGACACTTACAACTTTAGTATGACAATAAATAGGTATCTCCAGAGTAATATTTAAAAGGCAAAATGATTTGAGCTTGAAATTCTTACTATCTGGAGACACGGCTTGGTGCTGTCAGGAAAAGGCAGCGATGCGAAGAGAAAAAAATGTTATATGAAGGGACAGAGGCCAGCAACAAAGAAACCCGCCTCTTCTGTGCTTGGATGGGGGAGATTCATGTCAGGGAACCTTGTTGTCCCTGCTTTCTTCCCCTTTAGTCTCTTCCACGGCAGCTCTCATTTGTTTCAGCAGGGAAAGTGCTCAGTGATATCCGACGCATGCAGAGGAGAGCACACAGATTGCTGACTGCTTCATAGAAGGAACATGAATGCATGCTCATGTTCTAGTTATCTAAAGCAACTCTGTCATTGAAAATTATGAATATAAATTCACAGATAAGTCCAGAGTGATGTGCTCCTGTCTGTGAAACACAATGAGAACGGTCGAGCTGTGGTATGGAGAAAAGTTTATACTGCCTCAGGGTGACTTGTGTGACCTCTGCTAGACAAGTTTCCAAATATGCACTTCCAGGAAAAGCATAGGAAATAGGTACATTTCTGCAACACTGGCAAAAACTAAGCAGCTACCACTAAATACTGATACATTAGAGTGAAAAATCCCAGCATCTTTGGATTAGAGAGACAACTTAGTGTTTACAAGCTCCTGCTGAGTTAGCAGAGGACCTGGGTTTGACTCTTAGCACCAAAAGGACATCTCACATCTCCAGTTCCAGGGAGTCTGATGTCATTTTCTATTTTCCTGGGTACCAGTTTTCATGTGGTACACAGACATATATTATTAAGAATAGTAATTGTTTAAAAATTAAAAAAATGGAAAAGTAACAGTTGCAACGTTGTGACAATAGGAACTCATCCTGACCTCACCTGTCTAGGCATCGTTTCTGCCTTGGCTCTGCAGAGCACAGCAGCTGTACTCCGAAGTTGAAGAGGGAAGAATAGAGAGTCTCAAGAAGTGCTGGTGAGGAGACAGTCTCGCTTTTATTCCTATATTGAACTTATTTGTCAACAAAAGTAACAGCCTGTAACACTCTCGTACATTTGGAAAAACAAGTGCACATGATTTTAGGTAGCGCTGACTCATCAGAGACACGCATGTTGTTAAGAGCCTCAGTTCTGAGTGTTTGGAATCTCAGGGTGCATTTCTGTATCGTAATAATTTGTTTCTATTCTTAGAGCAAAGTAGACACTCTGGTATCATCTAAAGAGATTTATTCTACAGAAGATGAAATTTGAAAGAGGAACTTATTTTTCTCGTTGTGTGGTCTTGAACCCAGGGCCTCGCATGTGCTAGGCAGCAGGACTGGTGCCATGTCACATCTCCAGGTTGATGCTTTGTCTGGTCTTCCCACTTCAGTAGCTTATCACCATTCTTTCTTCTAATACAATATTTCCCTTTTTAGTAGTAAAATCCTGCTACTATGTAACGGTTGTTTTCTTTGCCCCAAAGAACTTTGCAATTTATAGACTGGCATACATACATATTTACTTGAATAATACACATATAATTGATGATTGAAATGAACCTGTGTGTAGGCCAGATATGGTTATAAGCTCTTTGCAGACAGAAATGCTTGAGTCCCTTCAAAAGTGAAAGTGAACTTCATGTGTAGGAGAGAAAAAAGAAAGTCAATGCTTAGAGTGCCTATGACGTGGTGCTTTTGTTGCTTCTGGCTCTGTTTAGAGACTCTAAAGATAACATACATGCACTTAAGATAACACTATATTGTTGTATTTATTTCTAAGTGTCTGATACAGCCTGTGTCTCACTAAGGTTTTTCATATAGAGAAAGGAAGGAGTATAATGAGCCTCATTCTAGAACAAGAGTTTATTTTTATTTATTTTATTTATTCTTCCATGGTTTTGTTTTTGTTTATTTATTTTTAAAATAATTATTCTGAGCAGGAGTCTCATGAATCTTAGGCTGGCCCCATACAGCCAAGAGTGGCTTTGAACTTCTGATCCTCCAGCCTTTTCCTCCCAAGTGTTGGACAGTGGGCATTTGTTCCCATGCCGTGTGTGTGGTGCTAGGTACCCAACCCAGTGATTCTTGAGTGTTAGACAAGCATTCTACTAACTGAGCCACATCCCAGTGGAAACCTGACCCTGCCTCTGCCTCTTATAGGCTGTGTGACTTGGAAGGAGCCACGTTTTGTCACTTGGGAAATGAGTGTGACAGTAATAATTCCAGTTCACAGGGTTTCATCGGGATCAAATATAGTCACCTTTCATAACTAGCATGTTTTATATAGAACACAGAACTAAGATGGAGAAGTGCCCATTTGAACCTTTAAGACTTTTCCAGAGAAAATATTTATTTTTGATGATCCTTTAATCATTGGGACTGGCATTGAAAGGGGTTTTGTGATAAAAAGTATAGTAAATTGCTCTCTGCATTTTGTCCTTCCCTGGTGTGGTGGCACATGAGTTCCCTGGTATTGGGAGGCTCCTGGAAGTGAGGGGCGGGTAAGTATGAAAAGTTTAGTTTGTGAAAAATGTCTGGTGGTTTTATTTGACTGCAAACTTCATGTGAGCCCGCTGTATGATGCAGCAGCTTAACAGGGAAAAATATGAAGAGGAAAAAAACCCTTAAAACTTCCTTAGTATAAATAGAAATGAGTGTCCACTCCTGGGGAAGTCAGGGTGCTGACGCACTTCATGCTGGCTGCTCGTGTGGAATACCGTGTTCTGTCCAAGGCCCCATAATTTTAGGAAGGACATGGACTGAAGGAAGTGCCAGAAGTCTGAAAATCGTGTAACAACAAGGAAGTGGGACTGTGTAGCTAAAGAAGAGAAAGCTAATGAGAACTAAAACACATTTCTCAAATTACTACAAGGTTGTCATTAAAAAAGAAATGGACACACTCATGTCTAATTCCAGAAAATAAAAGGAGACACAAAGGAATGAAAATAAAAGCACACTTCAACTCAGGAGGAGAGCAATGAAATTAATGCTTCAGGTGGCATTTCAAGGATGGCATGTGAGTCTGTCTGTCTGTCTGTCTGTCTGTCTGTCTGTCTGTCTGTCTGTCTGTAGGGGTGCATATATGTGCACTGTGTGTGTACAGTGTCTGGAAAGCCAGAAGAGTACATAAGATCCCCTGGGAATGGGGAATGAGCAGTTGTAAGATTCTGGAAACTGAACTCAGGTCCTTTGAAAAAACAGCAATGCTCTTAACCACTGAGCCGTCTCTTCAGCCCCAGACTTGTTCTTAGTGGGCCAAAGGTGAATCTACAAGAGTTCTTGTGTTGCTGACTTAGATTCAGTCCCATTCACTAAAACAAACTTTATGCATTTATACAATTATTGGATAGACTTTTCTTTGACAGAGTTGGATAATGTGAGTTTTTTTTTAAAAATCTAGACTACATTGTAATTCCCAAATCATTCAAATGTCATATTTGTGTGTATAATATATGCATGTATATATATGTATGTGTATGCATATGTGTATATGCATATGTATATATATATTTTGTGTGTGTGTGTGTGTTCATGTATGTGTATGTATCTGTGTATGTGTGGGCAATGCATGTATGTATGTGTGTATGCATGTATATATGTATATATTACATACATATATATACCCATATATATGTGTGTGTGTGTGCATGTATGTCATGTATTTGTGTGTGTTGAGACGGAATCTTTTCTCTGTATCCCACCAGGTGAACTTGGAGCTCTTGGTCCTCTTTCTTGGCCTCTCCTTTGTTGGGATGACAAGTCTGAACGACCACATCCAGGTCTAACCATAACTGTCTTTATGTTCTTACAGTGTGCGAGGCTTCTTTAGGAGTTGCTGCTTTCTGGCTGTCAGGTTGCATCGCCTGTAAACTTATTTGGTGATAGGAAGTGTTATCACTGCCTTGCTTGTATCTAGTTGTTACTTATACATTGTGGGGAAACACCACAACCCAAAATACATCGTTTGAATTATTTTAATTATTTTTCTTAAAGATTTATTCATTTTTATCTATGTCTATGTGTTGAGTTTCTGTCACATATACTTCTAAGCTAAGAGCCATTTACCCATCAAAGCCAAGAGATTAAAAAAAAAAAAAAACTATATTAAGTAATGGCGCCACCATAAGGAAGAAGTTAGGTAAAGCACAGTGAGTCTTTACTGAGCACCTACTACATACAAAACACATCGGGAGGGAGGGATTATGAGAGAGAAAGTCAATGTATGTTTAGTTTTGGCTGACAGAGAATGTTTCCTTTTTGAATCTCACTGAAGCTTTAAATCCCAGCTTGTGTGTTCTAGGTCAGGCTGTCTGTTTTTGTGACATTCAGACAGCCCCCTAAATGCAACATCTGCTACATTTTGTTGTATGTTCGTAGGCTTGAACTCTGATGTGCTCCCCCTAAATGTTTTTAAATTTTATTTGTGTGTATTTTCCAAGTAACCTTCTTTTGAGTTCACAGTTTTATGTGAACCGTAGTTAAACTCCCTTTTCCATGACTTGTAGCCTATGGTATTTAACTGTTTGCTGGGCTAGCTTTCCCAAGTAAACATGAGAGGACAAGGGTATTATCTAAGAGCAGTGCCCTCCGAGAAGCTTCTCCAAGGTGACTGTGCTGCTCCCGAGGTTTCAGATATTTAAACACAGGGCTTAGCACACTGCTTCATTGTCTTTCAAAGGTCATTAAAACACTCGACCCTTGGCAAAGAATAAGCTTTAAAATTGTTGAATGCGGTGTAACCTTTTACAACCTCATCCACATGCGTCTTCACGAACAGAACACAGGAGAATCACATCGGTTAGTGTTGCAGCTGGGCAGTGTTGACCCTACAATTTTCAAACCAACCATTGCATGCGGTTTGAGACAAACAGAAATCTGGGGCTGTAGTTTTCTGATTTAATAGTACATGAATCCTTTTAGTATACATGTTCCTTCAATCATTTTTCACTTTTAAAGAAACTCACTGAATTTGTCTGTTTTTAAAAAGTTTTACAATTTTACTTAGTGTGTGTATGTGTGTGTGTGTGTGTGTGTGTGTGTGTGCACATGCACATGTGTGTATATAAGGATGACAGAAGACATCTGACTCTGTTTTCTACCAAGTGTTTCAGGGATTGAACTCAAGTTGTCAGGCTTACATGGCAAGAAGCACCTAACTTGATGAGCTATCTCCCCAGACTGGTTTTGTGTATGTGTGTGTGTGTGTGTATGTATGTGTGTTTGTATTTGTATGTATATATGTGTATTGTGAATGTGCATGTTTATGTGTGTGTATGTCTCTCTGTGTGTATGTGTGTTTGTGTATATGTATATATATGTTTGTGTTTGTATGTGTGTGTATATACATATATTTGTGTGTGTGCATGTTTATGTGTGTATATATATGTGTGTGTATATGTATGGGTGTGAGTGTGTGTTTGTGTATATGAATGTGTGCATACTGTATGTGTGTCTGTGTATATATGTGTTTGTATGTGTGTCTGCGTGTCTGTATGTTTGTATATATATATGTGTGTATATGTATGTGTGTATGTTTTTGCATATGTTTGTGTGTCTGTGTGTATGTGTGTGTTTGTTTGTATATGTGTGTCTGTGTGTAGTTGTGTATATGTGTGTATATGTGTGTCTGTGTCCATGTATGTGTGTGTGTGTGTGTGTACTTGTGTATGGAGCTGGAATTACCCTTGTTGTTATCTTTGTTGTTCCTCAGTCTCCCCAGTGTGGCTTGGTCCACTGTCCACTGAGCCCCAGACATGGGTATCTCCAGCATCTAGCTCTGGAATTGCAAGTGTATGCTCCTGCTTTCTATTGTTCTGAAGGGTAAACTCAAGTGCTCAGACACTGTGGCTAGCATGGCAGTCAAGGCAGGCCTGTCCACTGAGCTCCTCGTGTGTTTTCCTCATTCTGTGTGATCGTTTTCAAATCTGTGAGTTCCGTAGCTGTTCACACTGATGCTGGGTGTCACGCCATGGTTCTCATGAAAGCTCAGAGAGTGTAGCGATGTGGAGTGTTAGGCCTGTTAGTTGAGTCAGAGACACAGCTGCAAGCATTCAGAAAGCACTTGCAGATGTCTCTTGTAGATCAGAGACTGTTGGATGTCGTAGAGTTGTACTCTAGATAGTATGGAGAAGCCTGGGCATGGCCCCATCAACCAGACCCATCAACCAGCCCTGCCATCTTGTGTTTTTTCCAGGAAATCAGATAATCAGACTGGGGGTAAGGTAATAAAACAAGTTCACAAAGGCTGATCTTTACAGCCATAAAAGCACCATGAGCTAACAGTTTCAAAGCTTGAAGGATGATAACTCCTGTTTTTGTTTCTTTCTTTGTTTCTCCAAACAGAAAGTGGCTATGCACTCGTAGGAAGACACCAGCCAGCTGCCTTTAGTAAAAGGCAGAGAGCGATTGCTTTAGAAAAGGATGTAAGTGTTCATTTTTAGCACAAGGTTTGAACTCTGGGCTTGAAAAAGGAGAACTTGAATTGAATAGATTGTTTCAAATACAAAAACTTTTTCAGTTTTACACGTTTGTTTTCCAGGTACCCAAGCATGAGATAGACCACTTAATATTGTACAAGAAAAGTAATAAAAGATAACACAATTGTCGGCTGATATTGTCCATCCTGTGTCACCCTGGCTTCTTCCACGCATGCTCAAAGGGCATCCCTTGCAGTCAGCTTCAGGACCTCATAGAGTTTGAGAAGAACTAGAAGCCAGTAGGAAACTGGCAGAGCACATGCAGTGTGCAGCTTTCCTACACACGGGTGTTCATTCATCTTCCCGTGTCTAAGCATTAGCAAATGCAGACAGCTTTTGGGCATGCAGGGGTGATCTGTGAGTGCTTTATTCACCAAAACTGTCATGGCTTGAAGCATATCCTGCTTCAAGTTAGTTGTTCTTCGGTCTCTCCTTTTCTTTTCCTTTTTTCTTTTTTTTCTTTGGATATTTTCTTTATTTACATTTCAAATGTTATCCCTTTTCCTGGTTCTTCAGTCTCTTGAGATTCCTGCCAATATATGGAATACCATACACCTAAATGCCATATGCCATGCAAGGAATGCTCCATGCAGCTCCCTCTAATGGTCATAGTGAGTATTGCATCTATGGGCAATGGTCTGTCCTAACAACCAAAGTGCCTTGCTTGCATTGAAAAAGTAGTTTACTATCTGGTAAACAGCCTGGCACACATTACCCTTGCATTCATTTATTCCTTATTTACAAAAAGAACAAATTGTCTGAAGCAAGTAGCATAGGTTGAAGGATTTGAAAAAGATGGTGAACGGAGTTTGGGGTTCTTCCATGACATCAGTTGATGTCTCTGTGTTGATAGAACGTGCGTTACCATTACCCTTGTCAGAATGCCCAGGGACTGCTTTAAATACATAATGCATCAGAGGCCACTTAGAATATGCTGTTCATCCAATGTGCAGTAAATAAAGGAAAAAAAAAAACTGGGACAGTTTCCTACTGGAGTTAAGTAATATACTGAGTTCTTCTTGGGTTTGTCCGCCTTCTCTGAGTGCCAGATTTCTTATCCCTGCCCACACACACCAGCCTCAGGAAAGGCACCTGTATTTCATGAAACCTTGATGGAAGACAAGACTTAGTGTTCTCCTTTATAACTCAGGACTCTTCTTCCAGGGAGAGAGGAAGAATCCACGTTACACATTAGCAAAGGGGAGAAGAATAGCAAGACAAAGAGAAGTCTAGCTTGGAGACTGTGATTTCAGTGCCTGTGGCACTGTGTGCTGAAGAGCCAAGACTCGATTCTAGAAGGCTTTGCAGAGTCAGAGAATTGAGAATTCTAAAGCATTCACTCGGGAACAGAGGAGTTTGCTCATCTGTTTATTTGTAGTTGTTGTATGACTTGTTTGTTCTTTCGTTTGTTTTAAGCAATAGTGTCACTTTGTATTCACGTTGACCTGCAACTTATTATGTAGCAGGCTAGCCTCCATCTAACAGGGATCCTCTTCCCTCAGCATCCCAAGTGTTGGGATTAAACATGCATGTCTCCAAACCCGGGCTCTGTGTGTGTGTCTTTGTGTGTGTGTGTGTGTGTGTGTGTGTGTGTGTGTGTGTGTGTGTGTATACCTTCAAGACAGAAAGCCATCTCACTGAACAACAAAATACCTTATAAGCCTTTAAGGAGAGAAGCTGTGTGCAAAAATTGACATGTAGAGACTGGGAGGGTGGCTCAGTCCGTGAAGTGCTTGTTCTAACAGCGTGAGAACCTGAGTTCAAACACCCAGCATCCACACTAAAAAGCTAATCCTGATGGTACACAGCTATAATCCCAGTACAGCTCTTGGAGCTCACTTGCTGGACAGTTTAGGTGAATCAGAAATGAGAGACCCTGTCTCAAAAAAAAAAAAA
>JADRCD010238676.1:52698-67962 GCA_019843815.1 Montemys delectorum
CTCTGTCTCTGTGTCTCTGTCTCTGTCTCTGTCTCTGTCTCTCTCTCTCTCTCCCCCGCCCCCGCATGCTGAGGTCAAGGGTATAGCTCTCAGCTACTGCTACAGTGCCTTGCCTGCTACCATACTCCCACCATGATAATAGACAGACCTGAAGCTGCAAGCAAGCCTTAAATTAAATGCTTTATTTTATGAGTTGCTTGGTCTTGGTGTCTCTTTACAGCAACACTAACTACGGTAACTAAGGCATTCCAATGCAACATCCCATAGGTAAGGATGGACACAGTCTGGCTACTCAACGTGCGGTCCATAGGTCCTCACACAGCTCAGCAGCTCCAAGTCATCATCCAGAGGACTGTTAACAGAAATCCACCCGTGGCAGCAGGCACAGTTTCCCTGATGCTCAGATGACAGACTTCTAAGACTGTCCTAGTCTTTGGAAAGAAAAAAAAAATTCTTCTTGAAGCTTCGATGAAGACCGTGACAGTACTTGCTCAATGTTTCTGCCCAACCTGGGAAAATGGGAGTGAGAAGTGTTATTGCAAACACGCGCTGTTTCTGTTCCCAGAAACATTCTAGGGTAGAAAGGCTCTTATCCTTCCATTGGTTCTCCGAGCCCCGCACTAAGGAAAACGCTGGGTTTTGCCACTAAAACTTTTCCGGCATGTGGATCCACCTTCCATTGAAGTAACAGACCACAGGTGACTGTCAGCTATAGTGTCTGAGGTTAAGGAGGAGTTGGGAGTTGGAAGTTTACCGGGAGATATGTCTGACTTCGTTGCTAAGATTATGGTTTTGGGTCATCATTTCTTTCTCAGGTTTCTCTCCTTGGAGATGTGCATTGCCTGTGGATTAGGGTGTTTCATAAACTCAGCCAATCCTGTCCCTTCCCATTCCTGTCATCTCCATCCCCACTTCTCACGCATGCTTCCTCTGCCCACTGAGACATGGTTAAATATACCCCAAGCTGACCTCATATTTACATGAGAGCTGAGGTTAGCCCGTGGAACTTCTGATTTTTTTGGCCCTTTTCTCCCAAGTGATTAGATTACACATGTATACTTCTCCACTTATTATACTTTTTCTCTTATGGAGAGAAATCCAGATAATGACAGGCTTAAACTCTGAATAAAGAGTACATGTCCATTTAAAAAATGAAAGGAACACTCCAGATACTCAACTATTTTCTATATGATTTCTACTATGTTCCCAGTTTCAGCCTTGATGAGGTTTAGGATTAAAACATCTTCTTAAGTCTCATCAGCTTAAGTGACTCAACTTTCTTTAAGATCATCTGTCTGTCTGTCTGTCTGTCTATCATCTTTCTGTATACATAGATGCATAGATACATATACATATATGTATATAACAATGATCAATGTAAAGGAGGCTATCACGTGGGAGTGGGATTGTCAGGGGCCATGGGAGAGGTTGGAGGGAAGGAGCCAGGGAGAAACTGGAGGGAGGGAATGGAGGGGGAAGTAATATAATTCTCTTTCTGATAAAATGTATTTTAAAATATCCAAGTGTTTTTCTCTCTGAGCAGAGCTTTCCTTCTCAGGATGGTTGAAGAGACTCTGGCTATCCTTTCATTTGGAGAGGCAGGCTCCATGACTGTTTCTTCTCTGTCCCTCTGCCACACTGCCTGGGATCTCCAGTAAAGTGCGAGATCGTTTAATGTGCTAGATTGCTGTCTGATCTTTCTCAGTACTGACTATAAAGCTGCAATGGGCTACCGAAGTGTTTCAGCTTTTAGGGAATGTGAATCCAATCATCTGAGACTAGATATTAATCGATGGCTTGTGACTGTATCTCAACCTGCCTTTGTGCCATTACACTACAAAATGCCACCATGCAGTGGGCACCGTCAGGAGCTAGTATCACCCCAAATCCACCTTCATTCATTTATTCGACAAATTTTGTGTGCTTACTATGTGCTACTACAGGTGCTGGGCCTGCAGCAGATGGCAGTTTTCTATCATACAGTTTACTCTGTGTCCTAGTGAACCTGCTTTTGAGCCCCTGCTTTCACTCTCTGTGTCTCTGTCTCTGTCTCTCTCTGTGTGTGTGTATATGTTTGTGTGTACGTGTGTGTGTGTGTGTGTGTGTATTGACATCTTGTGTCTTCTGTAATTGTTCTCTATTTTTTTTTTTTTTTTTTTTTTTTGAGACAGAGTCTCTCACTAAACCTAGAGCTTATTACTTCGGCTGCATTGGCTTGCCAGCAAACTCCCAGGATCTTTCTGTCCCTGCCTCTTAGACAGTGCTGCCACTACAGACATGCAATACCACACAGGCTTTTAAAATGGATGCTGGGAATCTGAATCAGGTTCTCCTGTTTGCACACAGCAAACGCCTTACAGATGGAGCGACCTACCTTGCCCCTATGTTTTTTCTTTTAATAGAAGAAAACTATCAGTTATTTTTCTCAGTAAGATTATCATTGAAACTTAATTGTCTTCCAAAGCAGATTCACACAAGGCCCTTGGTGAGACTAAGAGTTCTCTTGGACCTTTGGTAGGTGTCATCCTGCCACGAGAAGATGTCTTCTTGTTCTGGGTGATTTAGACATTGTTACTGGGAGTAGTCAAGTGCCCTTTACTCCAGACTTGTCTCCTAATTCATTTTTAAGGAGGCTCCTGGCTATTGTATGTGTCCAGCCTCCCAAATATTAGATTTATGGTGGGCCCAGCTACCTCCTCTGCCCTTATTCTGAAGCTACAATCTGGTCGTTATGTCCTTCCAGAAGTTTCTATACATAACACCAAGGCAGAGTTGTCATAGCTGTTAATCTCCACGGTAAGCCAAATATGTTTCTCTGCATTCCTAGGTCATATAATTACATAGAATTATTTTCAGATATTGATATTGATATTACACTGAGCAATCTAGTGATAAGGAGAAAAGATGTTTGAATAGTCATTCATCTCAAAAAACAACTAGGAATCTAGTTGGAATAAAGATAGTTTATGTTCAGACATAAACTGCCATGTGACATGCTAGAGTAAGTTGACTTTCTGTCATGGCATCTTCTTTACTCAAGACATAGGTGGCTTGGTCTGGGTTAGTCTCTGTCCTGGGCTACAGGTACCAGTCAGAGGTGGGCCTTCTGGTCTGGGTTAGCCTCTGTCCTGGGCTATGGCTATCAGTCAGAGGTTGCCCTTCTTGTCTATTGACTGCTGGTCCTTATTGTACCATACTCATGATTCTTGGACTTATCTTCTTCTCACTTACTGTGTTCTATTCGTCAGTTTGAAAAGGTAGACTTGAAATCTACACTTAGTTTCAAAGTAAGGCTTCCATAGTTCTTTACAGAAAAGGTAACAGAGCCCTAAAAGCTTGGGAAGGAAGTAAAATCAAAAAAAAAAAACAAAAAGAAAAACAAAAAGAAAAAGAAAAACAAAGAAAAACAAAACAATAGCAATAACAACAAGAAAACCCATGTCATTGGTGAAACCAAAACTGATCAAAACCAAACCTCTTTAACCTCATGCTTTGGTCTAAGCAATGATTGTAGATGGTATTCTGAGGGTTTTATTTACTTCTATTGACTTCTAGTCAGTATAGCAGGTGGAGCATCCTGAATGGGGATGTTTACACTCACTGTGCTGCTGCTTTTTGTGAGAGAAGGGGAAAGAGTATTACCCTCTTAATAGTTTTTAAGTTTCTACAGCCACATTTGGAGGGAATCAAATAAAAAGTCCATTTGACATATGGCTTAGTCCGCTTGAAAAGACTTAGATCACAGGACACTGGTAAGTGCTTATCTCTGGGGACAAAATATTTTGATTAATAGTTTTTTCTCATGCTGTGGGCGAAAGGGAGGCCTGTGAAGTTTTTCCTTTCGAGATCATCACTGTTGTGTGTACCTTATAGTTCTGTGATGCACAAATTCAAAATGTCTGTAGAGGCCAGGAAGTTTACTGTATTATTTAACTATCTGTTTCCAATTAGGACTTTAAAAAAGAAAATGAGCTGCCCTCTCCAGACCCACCCACAGGCACATTTTCCACATCAGACCAGCAGGATATTGCACAGATCAGTCTGGAAAATGTAGACTGGGAGAGTTAGCACTACCCAAGAGATTTTGGCTCTGGTGATGGATGAATATTTTTATTTTGCTAAATCAACTCTATGTGAATGATAATTTCTTTGCCTATTTTACTGGTTTAAACCAATATTTAATTTTCTTACTAGCATTCTTTGATTGATTTTTATCCATGCACCATATAAAAATAAGAAAATTTACAAGGATCACTGTAGGGTGTAATTTCCCAAGGAATCTAATTAAGCGTTTGGAAGGAGGATGATCTGCTGCACATTTGTAGCAGTATAAAAACCTTCTTTGATGTGCTCATTGTGGGACATGGAACTGTTAGGATTTAAGTTTTAGATATTGGCCTCCAAAAGACTTCAATTACAATGTGATGTAGGAGGGTCAAAGAATTGGTGGGTAATTCTATGATTCTACAGCTTGCTTGGGGCTAGATCCAGAAAGACTTCATAGAGTACAGATTTACAGATGAAGCCTATCTCAGGCAAGTTGGTGTCAGGCTGGTTAGCAGAATCTACTCTTTAAGCCTTTTATAATTTTATTGGATCACTTAAGGTTAAGGTCTAGGCTTGGCTCATATTTACAGAGTGTCCCCTCTTTTCTTCCCTCTTTGCTTCCTCCTGCGTCCCTTCCTTCTCTCCCTCCCTCCCTCCTTCCCTTCCTCCTTCCCTCCCTCACTCCCTTCTTCCCTCCCTCCCTCCCTCCCTCCCTCTCATTGTACATGTACCTGTGCCCATATGTGCTCATATCTGTGATAAACAGCACGAGCTTCTTCCCTTGCTGTTCCCTTTACTGTCGGAGATAGGCTATCTCATTTAACCTGGAATGCTCCACTTTGACTAGACCAGCTGGCTAATTCCGAGACCTGTCTGACTCAGCCTCCTGGCACTGACCTCAGTGCTGCTGGTGGAGATCTGAATTCACCCTCTCATGCCTGTGAGGCAAGCACTTTATGACCTGAAACTAAGTGGCCTCCTCCCTAGCCCTTCTGCTTCTTTATAAGTAAAATTTTCTTTCAACAAACCATATCATCTCTACAACCTTTTTCAAATGGAATTTGAAAATGTCAGCTGAGGCAAAGGGTCTCAAGGAGGATCAGGTTGGCGTGGTGGGAGAGACTGTTTCAACGGCCAGTTATTTGTGAGTATCTTCATCTTTCTTGTGACATCTTTATGACTATAAGATGCCATATATCTGCTCCAATCTCTGGGAGATTATCTTCTTCGCCTTCTGCTTCTGGGTTATAGAACTCTGGGGATTTTCTGTCAGATGCAGTAAAATTTCCCTTGGTACCTGTCATCAGTGTGCAACCTCATGACAGAAGAGTGATTCGGGTCACCTCACCCTTAATTATTTATAGTCCAAAGGAATGAGACATGACCAGTTTGAGGCAGTAGTTATTTATGATGTCTTATGAATAAAGATATGTGAATAAGCTACAAGTGAATTATTTGTTAGAAATGGACCTAATTCAAACCTAGTATGGAAATCCCAGCATTGGGAGGCAGAGATAGAAGGGTCAGGAGTTCAAGGCCAGCTTGGGATACAAGAGACTTTGTTTCAAACCTTAAAACATTAGATCCAATTTCTTGAATAATTCAGCAATAATGGTATATATATTCTTTGCTACTAAGATCCATTATGAAAATATTAAAAAACTATAAGTAAGTAAAAATGGTTCAAGGAAATAGAACATAACAAGAGAAAAATTGCAAGGAATATATAAATACCATGAAGTAGTTAGACTCTGCGGTATGGTTATGAATCAAAAAATTAAAGGCTGTGAATATAGTTCTCTGGTACAGTTTTTCTAGTGCATGTTAAGTCCCTGGGTTCAATATTCAGGCTTGAAAAAGCAAGAGATTTTCTGAGGCATAAGGAGAATGCAGAGAGGTAGGAGGGTTCACAGGGTGGATAGGACTTGAGTGGGATATGGTGAGTAGATAAGATTTACCAGGTGCAGCGTAGGGGAAGGTACCTGCTCGCAGAAATCATCCTGAGTAGTGTTTGACACACCAGAGCTCTTTGCTATGGTGACTGAGGCCTCTCCAGTGCCTGGAGTTTCATCCCAACCAACCACTTTTCATTTTTATGGTCGCTCTGCCACCTTGTTCCTCCATATGTCCTAGGTTAATGCCACCTCGATGGCTCTTCCTAACTCTGAGACTCTCCATCCCATTCTAATTTCTCATTACATTTTGATGTACTTGCAAACTGTTACTTGATGCATAATTTAAAAAATATACTTTCATACAAGTAGTTCTATACCAAGACATTGGTTATCAGCCACCTCACATATTTCATATTGAAATGTCTTTTTAAAGTTATTGAATGCGGGCTGGGGATTTAGCCCAACGGTAGAGCACTTGCCTGATATGCATTACTAGTTCTAGGCTAAGAGCTCACAGCAGCAAAGCTGAAGGCTCACAGTGTTAGTGATTTCCCTTACATTCATGTGTGTCATCACAGTTACATCTGATGGAGGGTCCACTTCTGGACCAATAATCATTACCACCTGGAATTCAAAACTAAAAACAATGCTTTATTTAAAACAGCTAGACTTGATTGTATGTTTAAAGAAAAATAATTATATATTTCCAAAGAATACTTTCCTGTTCATGATCAATAATGTAAGGTGGGGGCTCTCTATACTGCCTTGTGCTATTTCACCCTTTATGAGAGACCTCGCATCTATCCTGGGAAACATACTCCTTTTTAGAATGCTACAGATCTGGGTAGATCTCATTTTCTACTAAATCATCCTCCCCTCTCTCTGTCTCTCTCTCTCTGTCTTTCTCTATGTCTCTGTCTCTCTCTGTCTCTGTCTCTCTGTCTCTGTCTCTCTCACACACACATCTCAAAGCACCACCACCAAAACACAAACAAACAAACAAGCAAAGAAAGAAAGAACTATATGAGGTTTTCCCAAGAATTTCTCAAAACTGAGATCATTTCCCAAAGATGTCCTCTGTATTCATATGGTTGTAAGTTGTACCCAAATGCTAGCGTGCAATGTGTAAAATGAAAGTTTCTCTGAAATGTGGGTATCTTGATCCTTGGACTCAGATTGGGATGCTCTGAAAACTAGCAAGGGATTAATCTGTCATCCTTTGAACTTGAGAGATTTTGGAAGAAGCAGCCCATGTGAGGATTATGGTTCCCCTTTTATCCCCTACTACCAGCAGATGCTGTGTTTTCTTTTGCTGATTCCAGATGATCTCTGCATACTCAGTCCTTGGAGTATACAGTCATGGCTCTGAACTCATTTTTTCCTTCCTGGAGGTATAAATAGCCTGATGATGCCCTCTGCTCCCTGTAGCCTGTGCATCATTCATACCGTACCTCTCCTTTCTAGGTCACAAAGCTCAACACACACACACACACACACACACACAGTGGTAACAGCATATGAAATGGACATGTGACTCACCTCACAGTGCCTCTGACGTCCCATGCATGCAGACATGGCATTTGTGTGGTGTAAGAGACTCAGAGGGGAAGAAAACAGCCATTCTTACCAAATAAATTACAAATAGCAAGCTCTTATGATTCTTCCCTCCACCCATTTCTTCCCACATGCTTGAAATAAAGCCCCTCCCATGCAAAGCATAGCCAGAAAATTATGTTTTGTGAGAATTCAAAGAGTCAGGCCTCTCCTTTTGGCCCAATTGAATAAGCTCAAGTCATGAGGAAATGCCATCTTCCTTTTTCTTCTCCAGTGAGAAGAAATCAAGATGGTCATTTATTATTGAGGGCTTCCTGCATGAAGAACAGTGGCCTGAGTGTTTGGAGATGGGGTGAATGGTGAGCGTGGTGCCTCTGCTCTCCTCCAGCTTGATTCCAGTACTTGCTGTTCCTGACATCTTAGCCAGCACCTCCCAAGACAAGTGTCCTCTCAGAGGTGACCTCCCATCTGGGGAAGGTTGTGTGCTAACATCCCATCACTGTCACAGATGCCTGAGATGGTCAGCTTATAAAGAGGAAAGATTCATCTGGATTCATTGTTTCAAGGGTTTCATTCCTGTTGCTTTGGAGCCTCATGTGAGGTAGTAGGGAACAGTGTGCAAGCATACCACAGCTGTGTATCTCAGCTTGCAAGCAAAGAATGAGCGCAAAGGAGACTGGCTGTATAACTTCCTTCAAGCATTTAAGACCTAATCTTCACAATGATCTAAGACTTCTTTCCTAGGCTCCATCTCTCAAGAAACCCTTCCAGAGAGGAAGTTTTTGTCGCAGGGGTGTGCACAGGTCCCAGATCTTTGTGACCTGTCAATATATTGCTAGAGAAAATGTTATCCTAAAGAATATTTAGCCTGCTATGTGCCAGGATTGGTACTACGCATGCAGAAGACCCAGCAACAAAGAGATAATGTCTTGTGCTCATTTTAGATCCTTTCTTTTGGAGATTATGTCAGATGGATCAAATGCTGTCAAGGAAAGTAAAGCAAGTGGAGGGTTGGTTACCAGTAGTCATGGACATGGGAGCTGGGTTATACAGATTGGTAGGCGGGAGATTTCACTGGTCGAAGGAGTCTTTGCATCTTAAGGCAAAGGAGACAGATGAGTGGCTTCTGCATATCTGGGGAAAATGTATCTCAAAGTCATGTGCAAATGTTACAGATGAGCATATAGCTAAAATAGCAAGAGCGATGACAGGAGGCCATTGAGGCCACATACAAGTGACCCCGTGGTGAATCCCTTATAGAACACATTGAGGACTTTGGAGGTTCTTTTGACCAGCACGTGACATCACCGTCTTGTTATCCCTTCTTCAAAGGGATCGTGTGGAATGTGGATTGCAGATGGACA
The DNA here is from genome assembly GCA_019843815.1 of Montemys delectorum. Lineage (NCBI taxonomy): Eukaryota > Metazoa > Chordata > Mammalia > Rodentia > Muridae > Montemys > Montemys delectorum. The sequence goes on from JADRCD010238676.1 coordinate 61,559, forward strand.
GGAGTAAGAGTCATCTCTGACCTGAGTCATCTCTGCCAGATTTCCCACAGGGAAGACAATGAATGGGTGGAGGCTTGGAGGGAAAAGTTAAGTTCGTGAGAAGCAGAGACAAACGGATTGCAAATTGTGATTTTGTGAAATACATATCAAGTTTGTTTGGTTTCATTTGTTTTGACACAGGGTCCCTTGCTCTGTAACCTGGACTAGCCTTGAACTGATGGTATAGTTTAGGTTGGTCTCATACTAACTATAATCCTCCTGTCTCACTACCCATTCACACACACATGTAAAAATGATTACAAATGTTTAACACCATACCTAGCTGGTATATTTCTTCATTTTCTAAAAATTATCTGTCTGTATACCCCTCCTCTCAAAAGAGAGAGTATGACTGTATGTGTGTGTGTTTTCCCTATTTTTAGTTTGTTTACTTATTTTTTGGAAGGTGGGGTCTCTCATAGCCAAGGCAGACCTTGAACTCCCCTGCCTCTACTTCCTAAGAACAGGGACTAGAACCTGGCATCATCATACTCTACAAAGAAGGAGCTTTTAACTAATTAAGTCAGAGTGAAGGGTGGGCAAACAGAATGTACAGTTACCTATAGAAAAGAGTTCCAGGTTCATCAATTTGATACTTAGATCAAGCATTTCTTTTGTAATGTGTTCAGACACATTCCCTGTGTGTAGCCCCACCCAGGAACTACTTCTCCTCCTGTTCTCAGCCTCCACGGTATGAGCCATCACACCTGGTAAATATTGACATTTGTTATTCTCTCAGAGGTGTCAGCAGAAATTCGAGTTTTCAGAAGTCTAGCACATTCACTTGAGAAACATTATAGACTTGAGAGGTCAATAAACAAACAAACAAACAACAACAAACTCCAGGAATTTAAGTATGTTTCTCAGACTTCAAATCCTAGACTTTTTCAAATGTTGATAAATGAGCAATTTTCTCTCGGATTGTGTTCATTACTCTTCTGTTGCTGTGATCAATCACTTTGACCAAAAGCAGTTCAAAGAAGAATGGTTTGTCTTGGCTCACAGCTCCTCAGGGTTAAATGGTGTCTTCGTGGGAACAGCAGGCAGGACAAGGCAGCAGGGGAAGAAAACTGTAATCATAATGCCATCGTCGTAGACAGAGAGCAGAGAGAAAATAGAAAGTGGGCTGAGGCTCTAGGCTGTCATAGGATGCACGAAGTGAAATATTCCTCTGAACTTCCTGTAGGTCCCAAACCTCCCCAAACACTGTCAGCAGCTGGACCATGTCTTCAAATGTGTGAGCCTATAGAAGTCAGCTCTCATTTGCATAATCACAGCCCTGTTTGCTGGTCTTCAACTGACCTGTGATTTTCACCTTTATGTGTATAGGAGAAAAGGCTCAATTATAATTTTTGTACTCTGACATTTTTATTATTCTTATTCTTATTATATTATTATTTTATTATTATTATTCACTTTATGTCCTTCTCACTACCTCCTCCCAGTCACCCCTTCTCAGAATTCTTCCCATTTTTAAAACAGTAGAGAGAGAGAGAGAGAGAGAGAGAGAGAGAGAGAGAGAGAGAGAGAGAAAGAGAGATTGAGTTCAGAATGACCCTTGTTCTTTTGCCACATTCTTTGGACTCTGGAGGGATTTTCTGTTTTGGGAGCACTAGATCCCTTTGGAAATATGTGTGCCTCTCCTGTGAGAGCAGGTGCACAGAGCACATGGTGGCTTGTGTAGTTCATGACGTGTTTAGAGCCTTCATCAGGTGTTATGCTTACACATGTGTTTCTTTTGTGTGTATATGGATATGTGTATGTATCTATGTGGCATACATGTGCACATGTGTATGTACATGTGTCCCCAGAGTACCATACATCTTGTTTATTGAGGGTCTTTAGTGAATTGGAATTTATTGAGTTCAGTGGGTTCTAGTGAGCCTTGGGGATCCACCTGTCTCCACCCTGTAATTGCTAAGATTGCAAGCACACTCTACACATCAAGCTTGGTTTTTTTTGTTGTTGTTCTTGTTTTGTTTTGTTTTGTTTGTTTGTTTGTTTGTTTTAAACAAAACATTGTACCTAGGTCCTTATGCTCATAAGACAAACACTTCTCTAACTGAGCCATCTACCCAATCCTGTGTTTTTGTTGTTTTTTGTTTGTTTTCTCACTGGCATCTGACTTTCTGGGCTCCTCCTTGACCTTCCTCCTTCTTACCGGGCCAAAGATGCACCCCTCATTCCTTCCTCTTGGAAGGTATTCTCAGAAAATGCTTTGTATGCTCTCATTACGTGTTGATGTTTCTGAATCATGGGCCCCTGCTTGTCAGAGCAATCTTCATGATGCCTTAGGTAGATTGTACTCTGCAAGCCTAGGGCGAATCATCGCTGGCTCACTGTTTTGTTCTGAGTGCACAGTTTCTGTGGGACAGAACACAGCAACTAGCCAATGCATGCCTGATGGGTAAAAGTGAAAAGCTATTTTAATATCCAGTTTTATCCTTTTTCTGGTCATTAGTATTGCATCCAAAGTCATCTTTGCCATTTACTTCTTCCTCACATCGTTCAGTTGTGCACCGAGCTTTGGCAGCTTCCCTACAGGGTGTCTGAAAATGTCTTCCTCTTCTCCTTGTCCTAATGAACTCCCTTCTTTATACTGACTGGTAGGACAACTGTAGAAACCACTAGTTAAGCAGTCAATTATTTACTTGCCACAAACCCGGCAAATGTTTCAATAAAGGAACATTATCAATTTCTATAGAAGGAACGTAGGGTAGACCATGTCTTGTACTTGAATGATTAGGAAGGACTATTTTTTTTTCCTTCCTCATAGTATCTTAGGTGGTGAGCAGTCTGCAGACCTACCTTGGAAAGACTGACAGAGGTGGTAAAGCCCTGGGCCTCTCATCATGATCCCAGCATTCTCTGGCTTTCCTTACAGACAGACACTGGTAGCTAACTAGTAGAAGGAGGACCCCTGGCTCCTAGCACAGTTGATCTCCCCCATTCTCAAGTTGCCATTGCTCTTGGCATCCTTTTTTTCTTTTCTTTTTTTTTTTTTTTTTTTTTTTCTTTTTTTCTTTCTTTCTTTTTTTCTTTTTTTGTCTTTTTTTTTTCGAGACAGAGTTTCTCTGTATAACTCTGGCTGTCCTGGAACTCACTCTGTAGACCAGGCTGGCCACAAACTCAGAAATCTGCCTGCCTCTGCCTCCCAAGTGCTGGATTGGCATTCTCTTTTCTTATCAGGTGATGGTGAGCAGGAATCTCTGAGCACCTGAGCAGGAGGAGGACAACATTTTTCCCTACTGAAAATACTTCTCTTTTCTCCTCATGATGATGTAGACTATCTGCTTTCCTTTACAGGACCTTAGGGAGTTGGCAGCTTCTGTTCTTCACACAGACACTTTCAGAACAAGCACTATTCTACTCTAGCCTGACTGCTCCACTGATTTGAATCTGCTGGTCCAGACACATCAAAAGTAGCCTCGTGGAGGTTATGTGGCAGGCTCTGAACTTTTATTTAACAGATTTTTTTTTTTGGCTTACTGAATAAAGGTTACAGACTTTGACCTCTCTCCGTATGCTTTATCTATCTCTTTGTTGAGATAAAGGCAGAAAAATAGAATCCCAAGTTGCCAAAGTATCTAAGACTTCAATATACTTACCCAAAGTGACCAGAGAGGAACATCTGTACAATGTTTGATGTGTTCTGCCCATGTTTTTGAATAGAAACAGGACTCATGTTCAGGAAATCAGGATGTTGACACGTTAATTATCCTATTATATTTTTTCCAGTTGCTCAGGGCACAAATTTTAGAGTCATCTTTCCCAGCTTGGTTGCTCTTACATTCCACAGCTGATCTATCTGCAAATGTACTCAGCTCCACTTCCAAACATGTCTAGTCTCAACACTTCTATCCGTTCTGCAGTTGCCATCTTGGCCTGTTGCCTCAGTCATCAGAGCAGCCCTCAAAGGTTTCCTGCGTTCACCCTGTGGTTTATTCATCATAGAACCACGACACTAATCCTTTGAGAACAGAGTCAGGTCGGGTCATTTCCATGCAATCTTGAGATTGCTCCACCTCTCATTCTGAATGAAACCCAACATTCTTAACAGCCCATGAGCTCAGTGAGGCTGTATTTGTTTCCTTTGATCTCATCTTCTCACATTTTGTTCCTCCTTTAGTCCAGTCACACGTTTTTACTGCTCTTATTTGAACCTGGAGAACATGCCTTTACCCTCTAGTTTCTCAGTTTATAATTTCCTCCACAGGGTTATACTTCCTGTCAATAGCCACATGGCTTACCTATTCATTTCCTTACTGTCTCTGCTCTAATTGTCGTCAATGTGGTCTGCCCTGTCTTCACTTACTTAAAAGCCTTTTATGCATGCTAACCATTGCCACGCCATCTGTATCTGCCTTTCTGATTCATGCACATTATCCCAGCATGTTGTTTTATTATGTTCTGCCTTCTCTAAGCACAGTGAAGTTGAAGAGGAGGAAGAGGAGGGAGAGGAAGGAGGAGGAGGACTTTGTTTATCTACTCAGTGCTGAGAACAGCTCTTGCTGCAGAGTTCCTGACACACAGTAGGCATGTAATTACTACTTGCCAAAGAAATGAAGATCTAAGGATCTTCATGAGGAAGCCGTTTTATTTTTGTAACATTCAAAATTCAGTAGGAAATAATATATTCTCAATATATCACTGTACTTATGATAATATTGTTATGAGTATAATTAGAAAGCTAGTATTAAAACAGGAAAAATAGCCTGCTAACTGTGTAGTCCCCAGAAGCTGCCTCTGTGTGCTGTGGGGACTGTAACTGTGTCCATAGCTCTTCATGAAAACATCACATTCCCTGCAGAGTTCTGGTGCTGTGACGTATTTATTGTAAAGAAATTGGCTTTTGACGGTGATTAAATGTCCCCAATTAAATTTTTATAAAGCAAAATACTAAAAATTGCATGGTGCTCCCAAATTAATTGCCCATTTGATCATTTATGTCCAGACCACCTTGACAAGCTTAGAATGTCTCCTGGAAGAGGTGTGCTCCTGAAGTAGGAACTTTGTGCTTCTTGCAGAACAGATAATTGAAGACTTCCATCATGTTTGAGCCTAAATAAACTTGCTGAGTAACATTAGTGATATCACACAATTACAAAATTTCCGAGGTTAATAAAATTGCATGAATTAATCTGTTTAGATATTATATACATATATTACATATTCATTATATCTATTATCATCTATCATCATGCCTATTATCAATTATCATATATTAATCATGCCTATTATAACTATCATATATTAATCAACTCTCATCTATCTGTCATTTATAAATCCTTTATTTATCATCACTATTTACCTTTCTATTAATCAATCGATCATTTGTCTAACGATTATTTTTCTATCATATATCTATTTATCTACAGTGCTAGGTGTCAAACCCTAGGCTTCATGCACACTACGTAACTATCTGTCATTGGCCTATCTATATGTTACAAGCTAAGTAGAATTTAAAACCATGACTAGGATAAGGAGATGAATAGGTTAGTCCCTAGGAGTTAGTTTGTGAGACTCTTTGCTGGTGATCACAAGAAAGAATCAAAACAGCAGAATGGCCCACCAGAGGCAAGCCAAGGCTGAACTTCCAGGTGACTTTGCTAGCTGAGGACAATTCTGAACTGTGTCTACTCATCTTAGCATGAATGAAAAGCTCCTATAAACTTGCCTTCACTTTTGATTTTCTCCTTTCTTGGTTCAAGTGATGTCAAAATTCCCTCCAGGAACTTTTAATGTTCTTTTGAACAAGACTTGTGCATATCATTGTAAAGGATGTATCTACTTCTAATGAACAAAACAAAACAAAGCAAAGCAAGACACAAACAAACAGAAAACCAAAATAAATCAAGCCTGGAAATTTACTTAGAATTTAAAATACAATCTGAAAAATAATATATATCCTATTTTCTTGTTCTAACCAGGGAAGTATTTTTTATTCATTTGTTTCTAATATTAATCTTTCCATGCTTAAGACTTAGATTTCACCGGGCAGTGGTGGCGCACGCCTTTAATCCCAGCACTTGGGAGGCAGAGGCAGGCAGATTTCTGAGTTCGGGGCCAGCCTGGTCTACAGAGTGAGTTCCAGGATAGCCAGGGCTATACAGAAAAGACTTAGATTTCTGTAAGTTTCCACAGGACTCCCAAAGGTATTAACTACGTAGTCCTTCATTAGCAGATTAAAAAAGAGAACATAAATGTAGGTGTATACACATACATACACATACATACATGTAGCACTTGTTAAGTCATGTACATGGTTACACAGTTTAATTCATGTATGCTTTATGTTATCTTCTTTGAAACATCTTAAATGAATATTAGGTATGTTTATTATTATTGGTATATTCAACATTAGG
>JADRCD010238677.1:0-12043 GCA_019843815.1 Montemys delectorum
AAAGGACCTCCATGCTTCCCTGGCATTATCCAACACTTAAAACTGGAATGAATAGTAAGACTGACACCAGGGACCAGATTTTTTGAAGGAACAACCCAAGATCATACTAAGAAAAACTTTAGTCTCAGGGAAAAGTGAAGGTAAGCAAGATGCTTTCAGCTACTCATTAAAGATAGAATCAGCAAAAGAACTGAGGTGCTCATTGCAGAGTGAACTCATCTACAGGACAGTGTCTGCCATCCAATCCCAGACATTTGGTGTAGCTCAGTTCTACAGCTGATGACACTGACTGTGCTCTAAGCATGAACAAATTGACTTCAGCTTGCAGCATGTAGAATAGACAGAAGCATCACAGAAGCTCTGAAAAAGCACAGTTTGTTATGGTAGTAGGAAATGTGTGCTTTGCAGACTTTATTGAATAGCTTTTTAAGACCTAGAAGAAGTATGTCATATAATAACAGCAATGGTATTTTTGGCATGTAGTCATATCTTCTTGGATATTAGTGGTCACATTTCACATTTCAGTCACATTAAAATTTATAACTAAAAACTAAATTTGGCAGGATAAGTAATAAACATTTACAGATTATAATATTAATTTTTATTTGTGTTGACATACATCAAAATATAAACAGAAGTCTGAGTTTATATCAAAACTAAATGTCTCTAAAACATTACTAACTACAAAAAATATATATTAGATAATAGTTCTTCAATAAAAATTTCAGACTTTATGAAGTGTTCATTTGAGACATACAGACTTACCAACACATTCAGGAAGCTGCATCCACCTCCCACTAATGCAAGAAACTGACCCACGTCCAATCATTGTGAAGGATTCTGCACAGGTGAACTCCACTGAATCTCCATGGTGGTATGGAGGGACAGAAAACTTGACAGAGCCATGCTCAAGTTCAGGAATCTCTCCACATGTTTTTTTGTCCTCTGTAGGTATTTCACATAACTTACTTATAATTAAATCATCTCATGAGATGCAAAATACTTTTAAGTATTTATATTTTTAATTACCAACACATATTGGTAAGGTTGTCCACTTCCCGTCAACACACTGGATTTTATTGGGTCCTATCAGTAGAAATCTAGGTTGGCAATCATACTCCACCACATCACCATGGCTGTATTTGACTTTCTTTATTCCCTTAATTTTCCCATTGAGTAGTTCAGGATATTGATCACAGGATCTTACTTCACCTACTACAGAAATACTGTGTAACTGCAAATCCATCTTACAGCCTAAAACTCTAGTAAATGGAGAAATTTAAGTAGTTATTCACAATATCACTTTTAATAACACTTTAAAAATAAAAAGTATTTACACTAGAATCACATTTCACAGTTCTAGTGGACTTAACGAAATAATGTTCCAATTATATTGAAGGTGGAACAATGTTTGGTAAACTTGATACCTTGAAGATATATGCAAATCATTCCGCAATTGAGTTGTGTTAATTATAGAGATTTTCACTTTCACCAGTAATATTTTAATACACAGTTATTACTTTGTAAAAAAAATGTGCACTGTTGAAAGTATCTAATCAGTCAATTTGTTTAATACCTGTTATTGAATTAATTAAAAAAATCTTTTTAAATACTATTTAGACTCTATGCAATGTGAGGTTATGCATCCACTTCGAAATGCCAGTATTAATGATAATAGATAAAATGGAACAAGTGTCTTCTGGCTCAGCTGTTATGTCTGCCTGCGTCAATACATTGAAAACACATTTTAAGAAGCAACTTAGCCTGGTATTAATCTTGTAAATAAGTGATTGTACATTATCCACATAACGCAGGGCCTTTGTGGATATCAATATCTCTCAATATGCTTTAAACTATAGACATACTGCAAAACTGAGGAATATTAAGAAAAGTAGAATAAACTTCTGAATCTCATTGCAAAAATATAAAGCAGATACTGACCTTTACATGTAGGGAAAGTAGGTGACCATCCAAAGTGGTAGCATTGCACTGAATCTTGTCCAACTCTGTGTCCTGGTCGGCAAGAGAATTTCAACAATTCTCTGATTGTATATTTTCCTTTCTTGGGATAAACAACTAATCATGGGTCTAGTTGGGGAATTTTGCATTCTATTACTTGAAAATAAGACAAATAGAATATACAATTAATCACTGATTAATTATCTCTCTCATGTACATACATGGACAACAGTAACCATCTTCCTTATAAAAATGCTGCACATTAGCTTTAGTATACTCCCTAAACCAATATGGAAACCTCTGAGAAATTTAAAAAGGTACAATGTATTAGTTATAAAATTAATTAATAAATTCAACTTAATTGTATTGGATGTAGTTAGCTGCAGAAAATTATGAATGCTAAAGTCATAACTCAGAATACAAAATTATTTTTTTCATATCTGAAATTAGTGCAATAATATATCTAAATCTCAAAATTATTTTAGCTTTATGAAAAAATTGATCACATAATATAGTTCTCATGAATCTGAGATTCAGAAGATGCAGTTAGTCTATTTTAAGTTAAGAGTAAAAAGGATGTGCAAAGCATTTACATGAAACCATATTTGTACTTCTAATTCTTATTTGTTACTAATTGTCCATTATTCTGATTTATAGTAAGAGCATGCAACAATCTTCATTACAATAAAATTTTTGTCAATTTTTGGCACTTTGAGAGGGTTATCAAAAGCTGAATAAGCAAACAAAATGTCTAAAAAATATTTTTCTTTAAAATTTCCTTTTTCTTCCTAATTTAAAATAATAAATTGGAATTTCAGAATTAGGGTGACGGATAAAAGGTAATTCATTCCTTCAAACTCAAGTGTTAGTACATAATCAGTAAGAAATTTGAAAGACAAACTTTAAAATTACTAAGGAATAAAAATCAATTTCTTTGGTTTTCCAGTGGAACTTAGAGGAATAGCTTTTGCTTGGTGACTGAGGCACACTGAAAATACTCCCCAGGTGATTCCTTTGTTTTAATATTCAGTTTCAGATTAATTGGGAAAAAATTATCCTGAGGAAGACAGCATAATCCTTCTATAAAACTATTATAATCATTTATAGCTGATATTTTATTTGGTTTTGTTCCTATTTATGTATTTTTTGCTCATTTTACATGAATACACTTATTAATATACCATAATACTCTGTATTAATTCAGATAAAATTTAGCTTTCCTATGGAGTCTAATTTCCTGGAGGCCATAACTCATAAGATACGATTTATTGACCTGTGTGAGCTGCTATACAATGCAAGGATAAATCCTACTGCTGATGTATGGAAATGTGAGTATAAATGTATGTCCTTTGAATTGTTCTAAAGATTTCTGTAAGTAAAACTTAACTTGAGTAGACTTGATGATGATGATGACGATGATGATGATGATGATGATGATGATGATGATGATGATGATGATGATAAGAAGGGTAATTATGATGAAGGTGAAGAAGAGGAAGAAGAAGAAGAAGAAGAAGAAGAAGAAGAAGAAGAAGAAGAAGAAGAAGAAGAAGAAGAAGAAGAAGAAGAAGGAGAAGAAGAAGTTGTTTAGTCACATCTCATCATAATGGAAAAAATTCCCAGATTATTTGAAATAAGCCTGGATAGTGGTCAGTTTTGTCCAATTTTCTACTACATGGTGGAAGCTAGAATACTTGACCACCAATCTGCATATTTTATTTAATTTTTAGTGACTAATGATGACTGGTTTCTATCTGTGTGTTCACATAGTCGTTAGTCTTTATTAAATTTGGCGTATAGAAACATCTTAGCACATTAGTTTGTACTGTTGTCTCACTCATTCCTATATCCTTTCCTATGGTTCACATTTTCCTGTCAGACCTGGAGACATTGAAAAGCCTGTGTAAATTTGGTGGATACCAGTTTCTTTGAGACTGAAATATTCCACCCTTCTAGGAAGCAACTAGAGCAGGAAGGTGAACAAATGAAAATAAATTCATGGAGTCCCTGAAACTGAGTAGATTCAGCAGGTCTCTCCTTTCCAGAGTAAACAAGCTAGCTAGGTTGCTGAGAGTCACTCTTAGATAAGTAAAGCTGCAAAGAGGACACTCAGCCCATCCAATCTAGATGCAAAATTAAAAGACTGAGACCATAGCAGCTGCTTGGCAGAAGCAGGAACTTTCCCAGCTTTCTGGAAAGGTTTACTTGAAAAGGACACTCTCCAACATATTACTCCAGTTATGCAATATGCCCGAGGACACCAGCTTTTGTGAACTATCAATGATGATGTGTGGACTTTGATGAAACAGCTGTCTTTGAGTCATTTTTGCTCCTATAAGTAACCCAATAAAAGTCATGTATCACATAGTTGGACTTTGGTGGTGCACTGGCTGGTTTTGTATGTCAACTTGACACAGGCTGCAGTTATCACAAAGATGGGAGCTTCAGTTGGGGAAGTGCCTCCATGAGATCCAGCTGTGGGACATTTTCTCAATTAGTGATCAAGGGGGTAGGGCCCCTTGTGGGTGGTGCCATCCCTGGGCTGGAAGTCTTGGGTTCTATAAGAGAGCAGGCTGAGCAAGCCAGGAGAAGCAAGCCAGTAAGGAACATACCTCCACGGGCTCTGCATCAGCTTCTGCTTCCTGATCTGCTTGAGTTCGAGTCCTGAACTTCTTTTGTGATGAAATAAGCCCTTTCCTCCTCAACTTGCTTTTTGGTCATGATGTTTGTGCAGGAATAGAAACTCTGACTAAGACAGGTGGTATCTGTATTTTGGTCTATCATGGCCTCCTCTGGAGATATGCTTCTACTTTAAGTCTCAATTTTCTATATCCAGATACCTCCTCTGATGTTGGTGCAAAATGGAGGACTCGATTTTCCAGCATGGCTCCCCTTCTCTGACCTTGTCTGAGGAGGTCCAACCCAACAAGAGTTGAATGATGAATGGTTAACTGAGGTGGCCATTTAACATATCAAAGCAGACACTGACAAGTCTCTCAGCATTATCAGTATATTTTACAAAGATGAGGCTCCTGTCTGCTCTTCTCAGGATATTTCCTCACTTTAACTTTTGCAGACCCTGAGTTTCATTGCCCTTGCCCAACTATTCTTTCATATATAAGCCTGCCATTTTTGGCTATGCAATCTCTTGTGCACTGGGTCTCTGGGTTTCCAGGTACTCTCTTCACTCCCTTTCTCTTATATTCCTCTCTTTTTTTCAAACCCCCATGGCCTGACTCATTCTGGATCTTTCCAGCAACCTCTGCCTGATTTTCCACTCATAATTATTATAAACCTCCTTTTCTCTTCAGCCCACACCTAATAAAAGTCAGGTCACTTTTTTTTTTTCATTCAATGCTCACATCTCCGTAAGCACACATATGTATGCACATGTGCATACAAGAGAGATAAATGAATATAATAAAGTAACAAAAACAAATACTTTCATCTTAATCTACATAATAAGTCTTTTTCCATGATTGTATTAAATCAGAGGGAAGATTATAGAAAATACATTTTTTAACCAACACTTAAATATTTATTTTCATTTTGTTAAAGAAGATTCTATACAAGATAGTACTCACCATAACATGAGGGTTTATCAGACCATCCATCATAAGTACAAGTTATGAAAACTTTGGCATGCTTATATTTGTTTTCATATCCATCATGACATTCATAGTCTAATTTGTCATTGATTTTAAACCATCTGTTATTATTTTTAATTTTAGAATTCTCAAATATAGGCATATCACAAAACTCTAATGCAAAACATAATTAAAATTTTATTTCTAAGATATCATTGTACAATCTAAGTAATTCTCATGAGAACAAAAGTCTGCAGAGGTTAATATATGATGCCAAATTAAATACTATCTTAAAACACCTTTAGATAAGTCTCACAGCTCAATTTTTCTTATATTCATAATATAATACAAGTAAAAAGACATACAGATGTATTTTTTAGGGAAATGAAAACATATTTAGTTCATTATGGTCTCATATTTAGTAGTTAATATGACTTATAACATATAGGAAAGATGATTGGCTAAACTTAGTAGAGATACCTTGTTAGTTACAATATAATATAACTGATTAATATATGGAAGGAATTAAAATTTCTTTTCCTTTGACCAGATCATGTAAAAGCACAAGAGATTAAAAAACCCTACAAATTTGAGAAGGTAGTGTATATCTTAAATTGCCTTGTCATTAAAGGTATGTTGAATAATTCTGGAAAAATAGCATGGTGTATCTTTGTGCTCAATAGGATAACTAATTATTATTCTGAGAAAATCTTCATTAATCTTTGATTTTGAAACAAGGAAAACTTTAAAACACCAAAATTTGCTGCTACCTTAAACCATTTCCTTTTTTCTAAAATCAGGATACTTGGGAAGAATTTCTATTAGGGACAAGTTTTGTGATGAATTTTAATTCACAGTATCAAATACATAAGGTTATCACAAATTCAGAGAGTTAAAACATGGGTATATATATTCATAATAAACTTTACATATTTGGTATTCAAAGAGAAAGGCCTTTATAAAAGACAGCTAGTTAAAGAATCTTTCATGAGACATAAAATTACATGATGTTTTTAAGGCTTTGAAAAGGAAAATGAACAGATAGTGTACAATACAGGAATACCTCCACAATAAAAAATGAATAGTCATATATGTTTTTACTTGAAGTTTAATACTCAACTTTCAACTGAAGTAACACCACCCACCTCAAAGAACAATAAAGCTAAGCTCTTCTATGAATGAAGGAGTTAGAGAAAGGATCTATGGAGCTGAAGGGTTTGCAGCCCCTTAGGATGAACAAAAACATGAACTAACTAGTACCTTCAGAGCTCCCAGGGACCCAACCACCAATCAAGGACTGTATATGGTGGGACTGCATGTTCTGGCAGCATGTGTATAGTAGAGGATCGCAAATTCGATCATCAATAGGAAGAAAGGACCTCGGCTTTGTGAAGGTTTTGTGCCCCAGTGTAGGGGAATGCCAGGGCCAATAAGTGGGAGAGGGTGGTGTGGCAGGCATGTGGAGGGGGGAGGCAAAAGGGGTTTGTTCTTATTGTTTTTGTTTGTTTATTTGTTTGTTTGTTTTTTGAGGGGAACCAGGGAAAGGAAAAATTTACATGTAAATAAAGAAAATATCTAATAATAATAAAAAAGAACAATAAAGCTAAACTCTTCTATGGCATCAGTATAATGGCAACAATATAATGAAATACTCACTAATGCATGAGGGTTGAGCTGACCATCCATTCTGCAGGCAAGTAATTGATCCTGATGTTTCTCCATTTGGTGTTATATATCCCTGTTTACACCTATATTATGTTTTTCTACTTACAGCATATGTTAAATCAGTTTCAGAAAACAATCCATCATCAATTTCTATATCTGACTTTGAGCATGTCTCAAAATGAGAAAACATGTAAGAAAAATGTAAGTACATGTACAGCAGGGTAACGAGTCACAATATAAAAATATATTTAAAAATGCAATAATTATTTGCACACGAATACCTAAAATAATCAAGAGCACTCACATTACTGAACCAAGAAAAACAACTTTTAGGTTTAAAAATACACCATAGTCCTCTGTGAAACAAAGTATGACAATTTACTCCTCTACATTATATTTCTTTTGTCCAAGTGGATTTATAATCCTAAAAAATGCAGGAAAATTTAAATTTAGGCTTTTTCTTGTAGTTTTTTAACTCTGAGAATAAATTAGTTTTCATATATTTATATGAAAACCAATATATATACAAACTTATTTACCCAATTGTTGATGATCTTAGAAAGTACATTCAGATGGGTGCTACAGACTTCAGTACCAAGAATTTGAAATATCATAGTGACAATATGCCTAAATATAATGGATGCTGAAAGTTCAAAGAAATTCAGAACAAAATGTAAATTTATTCTCAAGCAGAGCTCTAAGGTGCATAGAATATTTCCAACAAAAATCATAGAAGAAAATTTCCCCAACCTAAAGAAAGAGGTGCCTTTAATCATACAAAAAGCTTACAGAATACCAAATAGGTTGTACCAGGAAACAAAATCCTCTCACCACATAAGATTCAAAACAACTTTTAGGCAGAAAAATAACAACAAATAGAATATTGAACCATCAAATGTAAAAGCCCAAGAAACATTTAAAGATATACCTATCAGAATTACACCTGATTTATCAACAGAGACTATAAAGACAGAAGAATCTGGGTAGATGTCTTTCATTCTCTAAGAGACCACAGATGACACCCAGTACTATTGTACCCAGCAAAATCTTCAGTCACCATAGACAGAGAAATCAATATATTTCATGACAAAACCAAATTTAAACATTATCTATCTACAAATCTGGCATTAGAGAAGATACAAGAAAGAAAAAATACAAATCAAGGATGTTAAATACACCCCAAGATCAGGAAATAAATAAGTCTATACAAGCAAAACCAAAATAAAGGGCACACATCCATACACAAACTCACACAAGCACACACACACACACACACACACACACACACACAAACATCACCAATGCTATAATAACAGAATTAAAAATCATTTATCATTAATATCACTAAATATCAATGGACTAAATTACAAATTAAAGACACAGCAACAAAGATAGACATACCTTAGAATAAGAGCTGGATAAGCATCAAAGCTAATGGACCCAAGAAGGAAGTTGGAGTAAATATTCTAAAAATCTAATAAAATAGATTTTCAACCAAAACTAATCAAAATAGATGAGGAAGGACACTTTGTACTTATCAAAGAAAAACACCAACAAGATTCTGTCTCAGTTCTGAATAACTATGCTCTAAATGCAAAGCCCCCACACTGCCAACAAAATCATTACTAAAGCGCAAAACACACCCTAAAATCAATACATTAATAGTGGGAGACATTAACATTGCACTTTTATCACAGGACAGGTCATCAGGGCATAAACTATAAAAAAAATAATGAAAATAATAGACATTATGAATAAAATGTCCCTAACAGATATATACAGAATATCTGACCCAAACATACAAAAATATACTCCTGTTTGCTCAGCATCTCAAAAAAAAAAAACTCAAAAATTGACCATATTGTCCATCACACAGAAAGTCTCTACAGATACAGGAAAATTACAATAACTCCTTGCATCTTACTATACCACCATGGATTAAAGATGGACTTCAACAACAGAAACATTGGAAAGCCTACATACTCATGGAAACTGAACAACTCTCTTCTCAATGAGCATTTGGTCAGGAAAGAAAAAAAGAAGAAATGAAAGATTTTCTAAAATTCAATGAAATTAATGTACAAAATACAGAAACTTATGGAACTGAATGAATGCAGTGCTAAGAGGAAAGTTCATAGGACTAAGTGCCTTCATAAGAAAATGAGTGAGATGTTAGTACACCAGCAACTTAACAGCACATCTAAAAGCTCTAGAATAGAAAGAAGCAAACATGCACAAGAGGAGTAAAGGGCAGTATAAATTCAAACTCAAGGGTGAAATCAATCAATTAGAAACAGAACAAAACAAACAATCACCAGAAGGAAGAGTTGGTTCTTTGAGAAAATCAATAAGAAAGTCAAACAGCCTAAATAACTACTACACAGGGATACAGTATTATAATTAACAAAATCAGAAATGAAATAGGGGATGTAACATCAGACAATAAGGAAATCCAAAAGAATCATTTGGTCTTTCTTCAAAAACTTCTATGTAGAAAATTGTAAAATCTTAACAAAATTAATGTTTTTCTTAATTTATACCACTTATCAATGTTAAATCAAGATGAGATAAAAATTTAAGTAGACTTATAACCCATAAGGAGATAGAAGCAGTCATTAAAACTTCTTAAATCAAGAACAGCTCAGGGCCAGATGGCTTTAGATCAGAATTTACCAGGCTGTCACTGAACAACTCACACCTATACTCCTCAACGTTCCACTGCCAATGAAGAGCTGGGGGAGTCAGTGCAAAGCAAGAATGAGGTGTAGACATTTCTAAACCCCAAAGTTCTCATCTTGAGACAGGCAAGAGTAGAACTGGTCCCTCCTTCTTTTTGGACCTGTATGTTCAGGTGCATGTAGTCTGTGGGACCCCCCACATCTACTATCATTGAGGTAGTCATGTGACCTGGTGGCCAAATAACTGGCCTAACTTCCTTTCTCCCTTTAATGGCATGTACAGAAAGTACCTGAAATTCCTCTTTATGCAAATGAAGAATTCTCATCACCTCAGCTTCTGGCAATTATGTATATTCACCCCCCTCAACTTCCACTCATTCTCCAGGGTTAGTATAGCTCTTGTTATCACCCACTCCAAAAAGAGCCCTTTCACTGAAAACCATCTCAGAGTATGCCATTTTTCCCACACAGACTGATGGCCAAGATCCTGGAACAAAACAACATACTAAACTTCATTCCTTCTAGTCTGGCAGGCACAAAATGGCAGCTGGACAAACCGAGGGCAGAATCAGAACTGGGCCTGAACTTCAAATTATTCCACAAAATAGAATAAGAAGGAATATTGCCAAACTCAGTCTAAGAGACTACACACCATCTGTTACATACACCTCATGAAAACACAACCAAGAAAGAGAATTTAAGCCCCAGTTCCCTTATAAACACAGATATAAAACATTTCATAAAATAATAACAAACTGAATCCAATACTAGCATCAACCATGATCACAGGAATACAGAGATAGAACAATATACAAAAATCCAAAAACGAAATGTACCATATAAATAAACTAGAAGGAAAAAGCAACATTATCTTATCATTAGATATTGAAAAAGCCTTCCTTTATAGTAAAAATATTGGAGAAATCAGGCATACATGAAGCATGCCTTAACAAAATAAAGACACTATAGCAAGCCAACATGGAGTTACAAGGAGAAAAATTTAAAGCAATTCCACTTAAATCAAGCTATTCATTCTCATTTTACCTATGCATAAAGCACTTGAGGTTTTAGCCAAAGCAACAGGACAATTTAAGGAAACCAAAGGGATCCAAATTGGAAATGAAGAAGCCAAAGTACTGCTATTTGCTATAGAATTTGATAGTATACATAACTGACTCAAAAAATTCTACTAGAGAATTCCTATAGCTGATAAAAACCTTCAACAAAGTAGTTGTGTAAAAAATTAACAACAACATCAAAAATCAGTAGCCTTCCTTTATGCAAACAATAAATGGGGTGAGAAAGAAATGGAGAAAACAACACTCTTCACAGTAACCACAAATAATATAAAATATCTTGGTGTAACTCTAACTAACCACATGAAAGAGCTTTAATGTCAAGAACTTCAAATCAATAAAGAAAGAATCTGAAGAAGATATCAAAATATAGAAAGATCTACTATGCTCATAGTTTAGGAGGATTAACATAGTAAAAGTGGCCATCTTAGCAAAAGCAAGTTACAGATTCAATGCAATTCCTATCAGAATTCCAAAACAATACTTTTACAGACTATGAAAGAACAATGTGGGGAAGTTGTGGGCAAGTGATCTTTTCAGGCAACTTAGGCCCAGTCCAGTAATTGGCCTTGAGCCCTGGAGCACTGGTGGGCAGTTTCTGTCAACAGAAGGTGGATAGAGCTCAGCTATAACTCCCTGGCTCCTGTTTCAGTCACAATACCTCACAGCTGCCCCCACAGGAGACGTGTGCTCTATCAGGCAGACAATGCCCCAAGCTCCCAGCATTCTAGATGACCTACCCCTATCTAGAATATTCTTTGGGCTACCCCAAAGAATAGCCATGCCTCACACAATAAAAAGGGAGGTTTGCCCCCTCCTCCCTCTCTTGCCCTCCTTCCTCTCTTGCTCTTTGTCTCCTCTCTTGCCTTCTTCCTTTCCTCTCTTGCTCTTTGTTCCTTCTCCTGCCCTCTTCCCTTTCTTACCTTCTTCCTCTCTTTCCTGCTACTTGTTTTCTTCTCTTGCCTTCTTGCTCTCTTGCTCTCTTGTTTCCTTTCTTTTCTCTCTCTCTCTCTCTCTCTCTCTCTCTCTCTCTCTCTCTCTCTCTCTCTCTCTCTCTCTCACACACACACACACACAC
>JADRCD010238678.1:0-49006 GCA_019843815.1 Montemys delectorum
AGACTTGGTTTTAGATACAAGAGCAAAGGCAATAGCAAATGATGTTTAAAATAGAGACATTCAAAGGTGTTTGCAAAAATCTGTCTTCACACACCGAATGAAGATCCAGAACTTAGGCAACCAAGAAAAATCAGAAGAAGCTGTAAATGAATGGTTAAGTGGTAGAAAGTTTGAGACTCATTTTTGTGCGCGCGCGTGCGCGCACACACACACACACACACACACACACAAGAACAATGGCCTCTGATCCTGCTTGAAAACCTAAGGTGACAGAAGTCGTCTGTGGAACATAAATTTTAGGAAAAATATTAGAAAAATTCAAGAAAACCAAGGATCTTATAGCTGACCAAACTATTACAGGATTTATTTCTGCATGAAGAGAAACCCAAAGAAATGTTTTAAACACAGAAGAGAATCGCCCACACTGCAAGTGACTAACAAGACTTGTGGGACAAATGGCAGAATCAGTTCACCTCAGTGAAGTTTTAGTTCTATTTCAGAGACCAGACTAGGAGACAGATATTAAGAAGTGTTTTCTCCTCCTCTTTCTCTTCTCATTCCTCCTCCTCCTCCCTTTCCTCCCTCCTCATTCAGTTTTTAAATGAGACATATCTAGAACTCTTGTAGTGAAGCACAGATGCCAAGTACTTGACCAGGTGCAATAGAAAGTATGAATTCACAACCAGCTTAGGAGTTGGATCCTGGGAGGTGAGCGCCCACAAGCATGGGTGAGCAAGTTAGAGGAGGAAAAGGATTAAGCAGTTCATTGACCTTCTGGTGCTCTTTGGGCATCGTTTACCAGCAAGCAGATAATAATAGGAAGGAGTTACTGCCCTTAGCTCTCCTGGGTGGAGTGAACACAGAATAATGAAAATTTTATAGTAGTGAATGAAAAGAAATCGAAGTTGTGGAGCGTGGATGGCTGAGATGGAGACAAGGTTCCTGAGGAGGAACCACCACAAGAATGTGATCCCCAGATGAGGACGTGGTCCCCAGATGACGCTGTCTCTTGGTGGAAAGCAACAGAGGTACACAGGGACAGGTCCAAGCAAAGGGACAATTTGGTGTGGTGTGGTGTGGTGTGGTGTGTGTGTGTGTGTGTGTGTGTGTGTGTGTGTGTGTGTGTGTGTGTGTGTTTAAACGTTTCTTTGGAAACCTGCACCAGGAGGCACATAATCTCTCTCTAAAATAACTATATGGCCACATTCCATCAAGAATGGCATTGAGGGCAGTATGTGCTTACACATCAGAGGGACTAACGGAAACAAACCACTCCCTCTTCTGGTACAAGAAGAACAGCAGACATTAGCACAAAGTAGAAAATGTCAGATAGGCCAGGGAGGACAGAAGAGAGTCCTGAACTCTGAGTCAGAAGGCAGCCATCGGCAGAGCAGTTGGCTCTAAAAGAGGGGCTGGAAACCAAGAGAATAACGCGTGGGCAAAGCCAAGAGGACCTTTTGTCTCTGAGGAAATCACTTTAGGAAGTTCAGTTTCCTCATCTCACCAGCAAAGAGGGGGAACCCCATCTAGAGTCCCAACAGGGTCCCTGAGTCTTGAGCCAAAAGCTCGAAGAGCTCTGAGGGCCAGAACAAGTCAGAAGGAAGACGGGATCTGAGCACAGGGGAAGGGCCAGACTCAGGAACGGGCGAGCTGAGGCTGGAGGTGACTAAGAAGTTGCTCGGTGATATGCTTGCTTCAGGTTAGCTAGAGAGTGCAATCAGCTGCTCTCTATTTCTGGAGAGACAAGAGCAAGAAGATAGGGAACAAAAGAAAATGAGATCAAATTGCAGTGGGGACTGTGCAGTAACAGAACGACTTTGTCTAGGGAGTGAGCAGCATGCCTTTCAGGGGCATCTTTAGAAACTGTCTGTCCAAGATGATTCCGGACAGGGTCAGCAGCTGTGACAGCAGGCAGGCGCTTGGTGGAGC
Source organism: Montemys delectorum (assembly GCA_019843815.1). NCBI lineage: Eukaryota > Metazoa > Chordata > Mammalia > Rodentia > Muridae > Montemys > Montemys delectorum. Next base: position 1,930 of record JADRCD010238678.1, read on the forward strand.
CAGATGTCATTTCGTTGCCCTTCCCAGCTCTGTGTTTAGGCAGTTATATAATATTATGCATAAATAGAGTAATACAAAATTACCCCATTCATACATTTTACGTATCTATTAATATGGACACACAGTTTCCTTTCCATTTTACCAGTAAAGTTTTGAATACGAATGTAACTAAGCCTCTCCCATTACCGCTCCGCCTTCAGGGCTAATCACCTCTCCGAACACTTAAGGAGTCATTTTTCATTAGGATGGGGAGCAAGGCGAAGGCAGATGGCAGAGTCATGTTATTGATTTGATGATCCTTGCCTGGCTTGTTGGATAAATGGAACCGAGTGATGGTCACCACATCTAGACTTTTAGGGGCTTCAAGGTTCAATTCAAATTATATCAGACAGCAGGTTCAGGGGACAAAAATCCACTTACTCCCCAGAGTTTCTAAGAGACAATCCGAGGGATTAAGGAGGACCCTTCAGACCCCCTGGCTAAGTCTTAAGCTCTCAGGTTTTACTGGTGTTCTTGGTGCATGACAGCTCAGGACAAGCTGCCCATCAATTAAGGAAGTCTGCTTAATTTGCATGGCCTATGCTCATTTGCAAATTATAAGGCAGATAGATGGAGATAAATTACTTACTTCTCAGAGGGTCATTAACTTTTTCCTTAAAAGCCCTTTGAGAAAGACCATTGTGGCTTTAAGGAGTTAACGTAATTATAGCCAAGGGTTACCTTTTGTGGAATTACATTTCTACTGCTGCTCCTCAACCTCCCTCAGGACTGTCATTAGCAGGAACACACACTCATGCTAATAACAGCTCTGGTAGACAGTACCACAGAAGGATCTGAGACTGGATTACATTTTTTTTTTAATTTTAAATTTTATTGTAAAATAGTACACCCCCCCCCCCACACACACACCAAAATTAACTCCACTAAAAGATGATTAGAAATTTTGATCAAAATTTGAGATTTCACTCCTGGGGGAACAACTACACTGAGGTGGTCCCTAGAAAAATGTTTATGTAGGGATTTCCCTGGATCTGACCCACATTTTATCACCTTTACCTGACACTTCTGGGCTCTACGTGGCTGGTGTTGTATAGTTCAGAATTGCTAAGAGGAAAATTATCATTCTTTTTTGGGCTAGACAGACCTTTACCATGGTAAAATACACACTAGGAAGTGCCAAATCCTCTCTGCATGAGGGATTCAGAGACCTTTTTCTTAGCCCCAGTTCAGCTACATCATGTCTCCTCCTGTTAGTAGGCTCTGTGAGTTCCTCTCTTGCAAACTGTGAGGTAGAAACAGGTAACCGGTAAGGCTATTTCTCAATTGCAGAATTACAGTCCTCTGCCCTCAGGATTACCCATCTCCCCTTGTTTAATCCAGAAGGACTGAGTGCTGGTATCCTTTCTCCACCCCATACCCAATTTGTATGCAGAGGGCCCAATTTCTAAGTAGTGGCAAGGGCAAGAGGGCCTGTGGGTAAGAGTACAGGTTAGAGAAGGCTTTGGGGGTGGCGCCTCACTTGCTGTCTCCATTTGTGAGGTGACAGCTGAAAGATAGGACAAGGCCCCCAAGTCCCCCCACACCTGGATCTTGACCTGCCAGCTCCACAGCTGAGAGCTGTGCACTTGCTGTTTAATCAGGTTTGTGTATTGCAGGAGCCCCTATGACTGCTAATCCGCAAGCTTCACTTAGATTCTTTCAAATCCGCGAACTGTAGTTTTCCATAAGTTATCGTGTCATTTTTATAAGAAGTCCAAAGGGAAGCAGATTGACTCTTTATTTAATTTACAGTCAGGACACTTGCATCGTAATGTCCTGATTTTACTTCAGAAGTGGCTTTGCTTATTGTGAGCCGATCTTGATCCCAGTCCTGGTTTTGTAATTATTTATTGAGTTTTCCTACCACCCCCACTTTCTCCTTAACCAAAGCAATTGTTTATCAATCAACGATAGAACTACCAAAATGGGGTGGTGGGAGGGAGGAAGGACAGGGAAAGGGAAGTGTGTTGGCTACGGGCCTTGCATCAGTGTGAGGCGCTCTGTCACTTTAAGAGAAATGTCTCTAACTGCTTATCTTGAGAACATCTCAGTCAAATTTTAGGGTCAGCCCAACTTGGAGGCATGTTTCATGTCCACTAGATTTCTTATTAGTATTTTTCTTTGCTTCTTTAACACATGAATCAATTCCTCTCCATTAAATATGACACAAAGATAAAATTTAAACCCTCACCAGGAGGAGCGGGGCCACCCCACTGCCAGTGAAGTGGCCACTGGCCACAGAGAAGCTCGTGCTGCGCTCAGAAGCAGTCCCTCTATTTGTGAAAAGCCCCAGCTAACTCCAAATAAGACTCAGAAGAACTCACTGTAGATGAAGTTTTTCTGACTTTAAATTCTGGCTCTGCGTGTATTTAACATGTGGCTGTAGGCTAGTGTCCGAACCTCCATGAGTTCACTGCCCTCCTGGGTGATAAAAGCGCATTCTAGATAACTTCTATGCTTATAATAATACTTAGAGCACTGAATAGCTTCTGAATAAGCTATGTGATGATTACAATGGGAAGAACAGATGCTCCGGTTTGCAACGTTCACCGGCGAGGTACAGCTCTTCTGAGAAAAACTAGCATGTGAACCTTTACTCCACAAAAATCCAAGTATATATTTTTACACATAAAGTATTAAACCAAGTTGTGCGATCTCAATTTTAAATGTCGTTGTTTAAAAATATCACCAGAGGAAGAAAGCCAAATGAAAATCGTAAAATAGGACATTTTATGACAGGCTTCATGTGTGGAGGGTGGGCGACACAGAACTTGCCTCAGTGTTTCGTGTCAACCTTCACTAATATTCTGATTTTATTGAATCTTAAATCTAAGCAACTAATTTTTAACAGATATATTCCATCAAAAGTGCAGTTCTCAGCTTAAGTTTACTCTCCAAGATATGCAGTCTCAATGCTTCAGGGGTCAGTGAAGCACAAAACCTAACCTACTAAGGTGATTGGCTTACATTTGTATAACAGATTTCTCTTGATGAGACGTTCTACATGTTATGATTAATTGATTTTAGTCATCAATAAAATGTTTATCAAGAAAATAGTAAGGCCAGGAACCTGCTGGCAGCTTCTGCCTGGGAACCAGGTAAAGGGACATCCATTATGGTCATTATGACTGCCAGGTCAGAGTGGAAGAGGAACAAGTCTCACTGACTGTGCTCATTCATGTTGGGACTACAAAGGCTTCCTGGAGCAGAAGCGAAATTTGATCTGAATCTTGAAAACAGGCAGCTGAAGAGGGAAAGGGCATCAGGGTCTGGGGGACAGTGTTTAGGACGATAAACTATACGCTCATATTCATAATTGCAGGGATGGAGTAGGTACGGGGCCAGGTGTGGTGGCTTTGCAGGGTAGTTGTAGCACGTGGAAGATGGATGCTCAGGGATGGCCAGTTTGAGACCAGCTCAGGATACTCAGATTGGCATGGCCTCAAAAAAATAAAAGAAGGAAAAAGCAAGCAAGCAAGCAAGCATGGACAGAATTATAACACCAACAGGCCTAAAAGGCTGAAGAGATTGCATGAGGCCCTCTCACTCAGGCTGCTGTGTGCATGGGTACAGCTGAGGGCTGCGGACGCTAGGAAAGGGCTAAGTAAAGACTGGGAGGGCCTCCTGCCCTGAAGTCTGTCTCCAGAAGTTCCAACAGCCTGCGAATGGTTCGTTGGCCTGTGAGGAGTGATGAGTAGAGTGGTCCTTTCCCTCCTCAGAAATCTAGGCTTGGAAAAAGCATGGCAGGACCAAGAATAGAATAGTGAGGCCTATTCTGTCTGCTGTGGGGTCAGGTCTCAGGGATTACAGAATCCGAGAGAGAGCAGAGGGAGGGATCGAGAGAGGGAGGGTGAGGAAAGAGGGAGAGAGAGAGAGAGATCGAGATCACTCTAAAGGGATCCAAGAAGCACGGAGCATGGAGCACAGAGGAGGTCTGAGGAATGGGCAGACAGAAGGGCAAAGCAAGGTGACTTTGACTTTACATCTAAGTAGCAGGAAAGCCAGGGAGAGATCCATCTTCAGCAGGTGAGGATTGATGGTTGCAGTACTGGGAAACAGCACACAGCTTTCCTAATTAGATGGAAAGGACCCCAGAGACTCGCTAAGGCTGGACCTAGGGGAACAGAAAACCTTGTCTGTAAAGGACTCACAGAGTCTGAAATGCAGGCAGAGGAGCTTTGGAGCCATGACCTCTCCACGCATCCTAAGTTGAAACCTGACATAGGTCAGGGTGCAGAACACCAGGGGAAGCAAATGCTTCCGGAAGCCCAGGAGGGGACGGGAGGGGAGGAATATCCAACAGTCCAATACTACTGGAGCTGGGGTGGCCTGTGAGACTATGCGACTACTATACTTTGTTCCTTCTTAAAAGGGGAAAGAGAATACCCATGGAAGGAGTTGTAGAGACCAACTATGGAGCAGAGAATAAAGGAAGGACAATTCAGAGACTGCTCCACCTGGGAATCCTTCCCATATTCAATCATCAAATCTAAACACTATTGTGGATGCCAGCAAGTGCTGGATGACAGGAGCCTGATATAGCTGTCTCCTGAGAGGCTCTGACAGTACCCGACTAATAAAGAAGTAGAGGCTCACAGCCATCCATTGGACTGAGTACAGGGTCCCCAGTGAAGGAGCTAGAGAAAGACCCAAGGAGCTGAAGGGTTTGCAGCCCCTTAGGACGAAAAATAATATGAACTAAGTAGTACCCTCAGAGCTCCCAGGGACTAAACCTCCAACCAAAGGGTACACATGGTGGGACTCATGGCTCCAACAGCATGTGTATAGTAGAGGATGGCCAAGTTGGTCATCAATAGGAGGAGAGGCCCTTGGCCCTGTGAAGGTTCTGTGCCCCAGTGTAGGGGAATGCCAGGGCCAGTAAGCAGGAGTTTGTTTTAGTTTTTGTTTTTCTTTTCTTTTCTCTTTGGAGGGGAACCTGGGAAAGGAGATATCGTAAATAAAACATCTAATAAATAAAAAAGGAAAAAAAAAACCTATAGTGCTCAACACCCAGACATCTCTTCAAATTCACCTCCATTCTGTTCATTGCACTTAACATGTTTTTCAAACATGGGTTTATTTGCATGATTATTTGTCATGTTTATATCTACAAAGGTTTCAGTCTCTCCAAATGTGGAAACTCTCGCACACAGCAGGTGCTTTTTAAATACATCTGAGTGAATACAAAGAGCAAGTGGATTCTCACTTGCCTGAGAGCTCTGGACAGAAGACAGAACCCTTTCCTACTGTGGGCTTGGGGTCATTTGCATATCAAACATTCTTAGAGACAACAACAATTTTAGACATTTGTTCTTATTTAATTATCTTCCTGGGTTCTCACCCTAATTCTGTCATTTACTAATCCACACTTTTTCTTCCCGGGTGCAGATTAACATATTGGCTGTGAGCAATACTGGATTTGAGGCTGAAAGTTGGCTGTTTATATTGAATATAATATAGTAGTCCTACTTCTCCCTTCTGCCCCTCTGGTAGAGAGTGCGAAGACTGGTCAGTAGAAGTGTTTCTATGAGTGAGAAGATATAGAGGCAGACTTCTGAAGAGAGGGTCTGCATAGGATGAAGATTCCAGAGACTCTAGAAAATGGGAACCTTGTTTAAGAATTGTCTGAGAGTACAGAGTGTGTCACTGAGAACCACCATTTCTGGAATACATCTCTAAGATCATGGGGAACATTCATCTTTTATTCACTTATAAAATGGGACACTACAAATTATTTCCATTTTCCTAATATGTCAATAAGATGGGGGCTAGACTGAGAGGAAATGCTGGAAGGGGTGTGGGGAATGGGCAGCCCCCCCCCCCCCACTCATGGCTGTGGGACTGCAAACTGGTACCGACTCTGGGGAACTTTCAAAGAGCTAAAGATAGATCTACTGTATGACCCAGCTGTATCAACTGGCACCCTACCCCAGAGACACTTGCACAGGCCTGCTCATGGGGGAGCTACTCACAATAGCCAGAAAGTGCAAACAGCCTGAATGCCCTTCCACTGAGGGATGGGTAATGGAAATGTGTTACATACACAGTGGAATACCATTCAGCTGAGAAGAAAACTGAAACCAGGAGATTTATAGATAAATGGATGGAGGTAGAAACCATCGCAGTGAGTGAGATGACCCAGGAAGACAGGCTCCTCCCCTTGTAGCTCCAAAACTTCCCATGTAGCATATGATCTGCAGGAAGAACAGGGACTACGAAAGGAAAAGGGGGCCATGGGTGGGGGCAGAGCCCTAGAAAAGGGCAGGACACAGGTGCTATGAGGGGGAAATGGAGGAGCAGGGAGGACAGCGTTAACTGGGAGAAGCGCAGAGGTCAGGGGAAATAAATACTGAGGATGTTTGAAAAAGGGTTTATTATTGTATGTTTTCATAAAATTAAATATTACACATGCATGAATTTAAATGAAATTATGCTACTTAGGATCATAATACTTCCTCAAGAATGATAGACTACATAAAAACAACAACAATTAACAACAAACAACAACAACAACAAGCCCACAGGACTAGGCATGAGAAGTCTTTGAGTTCTTTGGGAAGCTCAAGAGACCCCCAAGACGATACAGACTGTTGCCCTTGGTTATACCCCAGAGGTTGAAGGTAAGTCTCCATTGCTAAAGACGCCTTGAACTTTGATTCCTGCTTTCTTTTTCTTTTTTCTTTTTTTTTTGTTTTTTTGTTTGTTTGTTTGTTTGTTTGTTTTTTCAAGACAGGGCTTCTCTGTATAGCCCTGGCTGTCCTAGAACTCACTCTGTAGACCAGGCTGGCCTCGAACTCAGAAATTCGTCTGCCTCTGCCTTCCAAGTTCTGGGATCAAAGGCGTGTGCCATCACCACCCGGCCACCTTGAACTTTGGATACAGGACTTGAAGGGACTGCGCTGGATCTGACCCGGGAGCCTGCTTCCTGAGGACTGGCTCTCCTAGTGCTGAGAGGCTATGCAGGCTGTCAGGGAGAAAAGCAACAGATGCGCTTTTATCTTGAGGGCAACCAACAGCTGCTAAGTGGACTTACAACCCACTCAATAGGAGGGATTCTCACCTGGCACTGTAACCCCAGCTAGCTAGCTGAGGTTGGTAAGGCCAGGCAACACAGAGAACTTACCACGGCCACTTCCTGAAGCAGTGTGAGTTCTACCTGCACTCTGAACGCTTGTCCTCATGGAAACAGACAAGAGGAGCCCTCGACCCTTGTCAGAAGGCTTCCTTCTTTTGTAGCAGATGAGGAACATCATAGAAATCCACACCTGATCATAATCACGGGTGCCAAGCAACTGGATACACCTGTTGCTATCCCACACGTGCCTGTTGCTATCATACATGTGCCTGTTGCTATCACACATGTGCCTGTTGCTATCATACATGAGCCTGTTGCTATCACACATGTGCATGTTGCTATCACACAGAGAATTCTTAGCAGACCTGGCATCACACACACAGGAATTTATTAAATTCCTGCAGTTACGTCACCAGGAAAGATCAATGAGCCCCTCTTGTTCTCTTAAGCCTGCTGATCAGCACAGACCCTCCATGTCTTTCTTGATTAGATTTGTTTTATTTTTTTCCTTCCAGAACTAATAGCCATATCTAAAGCACCCCATGTCTGTATTGAGATCACAGTGGTATACAGAAGGTTGAGATCACAGTGGTATACAGGAAGAGGGGCCTAAACACTAGGGTTTGAATTCTGTTTCAGTCATTTGTTAGCTGAATTGACTCTGGGCAAATTGTTTAATCTCTGCCGAGACTCAGGTAAAGTGGAAGTCACAGCAGCTTCACAAAGGGACTGGAAGCTATAAGTAGGTTTGTACATAGGTGTGTGTGTGTGTGTGTGTGTGTGTGTGTGTGTATACATGCCCATGTGTATATTTGTACAGTGTGTATTTGTCTGTGTCCATGCATCTATGTGTTTATACTTGTGTGTGTGTGTGTGTGTATCCTAACACAATGGCTGGCTGAGAATTATTTCTCTTTCCCTTTGAAACTTCAAAGGTCTTTTCATCATTTTAAACAATAAATGTGAGTGACACTGTGGCTAGAATATCATTTTAAAGTTTATGCAATACTTGTAGATTATTCTAAGGAAGTCTGAGTCTCTTGCTCAAAATTCTAAACCTGAAGTAAGACATTGCGGTCTTAGACATCCCAGCAGCATGTCCCTTGTTAAGGTCAGAAATTACAACCTAGGCTGGGGAGATGGCCTAGGAGGCAAAGGAGCTGTACAAGCCTGAAGACTGGCGTTCCACTCCTGGGACCCTCGGAAAGGGAGTGGGAACGAGGAGGTTCACGGCAGCTGTCCTTTACACATGTACTGTGCTGCGTGCTCCACCTCCACACACACACAATAGTCACACAATACTTAAAAACGAATCATATAAGGACAGCACCATAGTCAAAGTTTGGCTTTAGTTGACACAGACTGCTTCTTTTTAGCAGTGGACATTTGGGGTCCTGGGATTATTTTTACCCAGCGAGGAGCATTCATATGAATCTCATTAGAAAAAATCCATAAACTGTGGGAGCCATACTCTTTCATCAGAGAGGTGGCGATCATTATCCTTCTCAATTTGTGCTTCTCAAAAGCTCTACTTACTTTGTCCACATTTCATCCTAATGGGATTCTAGAATGCTTGGGGACAGTGCTGTCCGGGTGATCAGAGACAAGCCTGGGTTAGTGTCATGTAGCGGCGCTGCTTCGCAGGGACGTGAATTCTGAGGCAGGGAGAGAAACAGCATGGTGAAGCATGCTAACAGTACAGACCTCACAGTGACCTGGGGGCCCAGTGTGGTCGGCAGGGGCTGCTCACAGCAAACATAAGATGCAGCACATTTGCTGGGTACATTGAAAACAAAGAAACAATAAAAACAAAAAAGTTGATATCTTGTGCCTTACTTCTGAGCCACCTAGGGGGAGAATTGCACATGAGTACTTCAATATATTATATATAGAATCACAAAACACACACACATCACACACACACACACACACACACACACACACACTCACATATACATATATACACATACTCACATGTTCACACAGACATATACAGATATTCACACAAACACATATAAAGAACATGTAAACTCACACACAGACACATATAAACACCATACAAACTCTTTCTCACACACACATAAACATACGCACACATTCACATACACAAACATCACATACAGAGAGACACACACAAACACACATGGACACACGTAGGGACATACATACTCACTCATACCCTAAAAAGATGAGCAGATCAGGAGAAAGTCTAAAGAGGGGGTGTCAAGAAAGGAGAATGGGATATATGAATAGAAAGTGGGGGAATGGTTTGTGGGGAGAAAGGGAGCCAAGAGGGGTAGAGTAGGGACAGGACCAAGAAGAAGACAAATAAGAAGAAAGTTCAATGACATTCTACTGCACAGAAATGTCACAATGAAATCCATTACTTTGTATGAAAAAAAAAAAAAACAAACAAACAAATAAACCCAACCAATCAACCAACCAAGCAAAACCCAATAGGACTGAACACACAATCCTGAGAAAGAGAGTACTGCCTGAGGAGCCTAGAGTGAAGTGTGAAGTTTCCTTTTGACCTTGGGTTAGATGAAGGCCAAAGGCAGTTCACATTTTCAAGACAGATACAAGAAAAGCCACCTGTACTCATTAAATATTACAGAAACAGTTGTTAGTAGAGAGCAAAACGTTTTGATTCACCTAAGACCCCTAGCTGCTCCTGCAGGAGAAGGCCACTGGGGTTTCTGGAAGCTCACTGTTAGGTGCTAAAATGCAGTTTGAGGAAGAAACAACGGAGTGGTGACCTTAACTGTCATCCAGACTGGATCAAAGAAGATTTAGAAGCCTGCAAGTACTCTCTCTCTCTCTCTCTCTCTCTCTCTCTCTCTCTCTCTCTCTCTGTCTGTCTCTGTGTGTGTGTGTGTGTGTGTGTGTGTAGGCGTGTGTGTGCCCATGAGTGTGCATTTTTAGAATGGATGTGGGAGAAAGGCCCACCCTCAACATGGATGTGCTGAATGTGAGGAGAAGAGGACCAGTAGGGCCACTGTGTCTGGAAGGAACCTGCAGACACTGAATTTTAGACAGTCATGAGATTGTTATTTCATTATCTCCAAATACTTTACTATAAATGTGCAAAGTTGAATTTTATAATGAACATCGGTCTTCCCAGCACCCTGAGTCTCAGTAATTTTATAATGAACATGGGTCTTCCCAGCACCCTGAGTCTCCCACTGACATTTTTACTTCGCTTGCTTCACACCTGTCAGTCAACCATCACCATCAGCATATCATAGATTTCAAAGCAGAGGCTGCCAATAGGTAAGGATAGAATCAAAGAATATTCCTGCTCCTGTTAAGAATACCTGGGCAAACTTACTAGGTTTAAAAAAAGAAACAAGCAACAAGATTGTTTTGAATAATGCACGGAGACACAACATGGATACACAACAAGGGTTACACATGGAGACACACACCACATCATTTACTTCCCAAGATGTGGAGAAAGTATGTAGACCACTTCAGTGTTTTATCGATCTACCTGGAGCAGGCCTGTAGACATCATCATCATCAATTCAAATGCTTTCAATTATGAAGCTGTGGGCTGTTGATTATAGAGAACTACGCTCTCTGCCACAGGTTGAACGCTGGCAGTAATAAATTGTTTTCTCTTTGCTCTGCACCCTGGTCTCCCCCACTCCAGTTCTTCCTTGCATGTAGAAGCACAGTGCTTTCTACACCCGATTCCTCTCACTCAGAGCTCTGTGTTACCCATTTCACAGCCTTGTCATGAAGATCAAATGTGAAAGTCTGAGAGCACTGTGTAAGCGACACAGTGAAGCAGCATTATCAGGAGCAGCTGTAACAATGGAACTGTACCACGCCGCCTCCGTGACAGCACACCTATATCGGATTCACACAGCTGCTAGGCTTAAACCAGAGAGAGTTAAAGGTCACGGGGTCAGAGTACTGAAGTCGCTCTACTTTCTCCATTAGTGAGTCCCTTGGTCAAGGATCAAGGCGAATGTTGGCTTGTTTTCATTAGCCGAATGTTTGTTTTGGAAATCATCCCAGCTTTAAAACAATGTTTCCATTAGCTGGGCACAGTTCCTATAATTATCCATCTCATCTGACCAGTGCCCAACTTCTCCACTCTGCATGCTATTCACCTGGGCAGTGCTAAAAGAACAAGGACACCCATCCAGTGTTTGGGAAGGTGTGGGTGGATTTCTTCTTTGGATCAACATTTACTGCTGAACTTTGGTAGAAATTCTTGCAGCAATAGGTATTTAGAGTTTAAAGGATGCAAGGTTGCATATTTCCCATTTTTGGGGGAGGGGTGATACAAATCATGGCAAGGTCAAAGTTCAGTCGAAAGTGAGGGAAGATAACTTAAATAGGAGGCAGGTTCCATACCCATCACAGTGAAGGAGAAGGTGCCAGTGCACTTTGTTTTGTGTATGAAAGGAACTGAGGAGAAAGGCCCGGAATGGAATAGCCCTTGCTCTCAAAAACACCTCTTCTATTAAGAGTTGACCAGAAAAGACAATAAGAGTACTACAAAGATAATTTTGGGTAGATGGATTATAACATGTATACAGAAACACTAATGTGCGGTACAATCTGACTCCTGATTATATTCACACCATCCCATCGATAAGAAAAGACCATACTTACAATCATCTCCCAAATCAAAAAAATGCTTTTCAGGTAGGAACAGGGGACTTGGAACAGGAATCACTCTGTTAACCCTTAGGAAAGAGAATGCCTAGCCTATCAACTCCACTTGTCTGGAGCTGAAAGGGAGAACATATCCAGCTACTGTTTTCTGATGCCACCCAGTCTCCTAAACACACTGCTCCCCCAGAAGGGTTCCACATAGATGACACAAATTTCTCATCATAGCCTTAATTCCCATAAGCCACATGTACTGGGAAAACAGAAGCTGGCGGCAAGCATCAAGGAGATCTTTCGATAATGGTGAGTGTCCTTACAACAAGCAGATAAGTTACAACAAGCTATACAAACACACATACATTCAGTAAGTGTTTATAAGGGAAACACTGGTAAATGCCAAGGTATAGAATGTACATGTGTGTGACAGTTTACATGCTAGTAAGATTTCATCGCCATGTTCTGAGTTAGACTTCGTAAGGGTCCTGACAGAGTTTTTAGTATAACTCTTTCTTCTCCTCATTCAAATGTTTGCTTACCACTGCAGGATCATGCATCATACCTGACTGCCCAGGGGGTGGGGCACCTGATGATCCTCTAGGTAGACAAAGAAACACCGTCAGGACGGCAGCTCTGTTCCCAGCACAGGGTTCGATGGCTATTGGCTTAGGGGCACCCTAGAAAAGAAAACCCACTGTGAGTTTGCATAGGTGACATCATAGCACGATGGCTACTTCGATTGCATTTCCTTTATCCTTCAGTGAGCAAAACTGCATCCTTACCTGATGGGGATCCCGAGAGCCTGCAGGTGTGTGATTAGCCCTCATGTGAATGCAGCAGCACATTTCACTGTGATAGCCTTGCTGGCATATCATAGACCTACACATCCTGGTTACTCTCCCTCCTTTGTTACCTTTCAATAGTGATGAGCCACATAATCCCATTTACCATATAGGTAAGGGACCACAATTCCAAATGTCCCACTGACACATCATTTTAAAAATTACTTCTATGTGTGCATATTTAATATAAGCAGTGCCATTATAGCTAATGTCAAGCAGATTACCATCACTCCATAGTCTATACTTTTAGCATAATTTTATTATACAATACAATATTATTAAATATCGCCTTTCTGCTCTACAACAGGTCTCCAGATACACTCGCCTTAGCAAGCTAGGCCACTGCCCAGCATCTTCTCCTCTATCCCTCCCCGACTTGGTGACCACATCTCTGCTCTTTGATTCTGTGCATTTGTCTAAAGAAAACCCTATTATTAAGTGAGTGCTCACATGGGGATATCTTTAAAATTACCTAAGTGACAGACACATGTAATAACTGTCCATCATACACTTGCATAAATAAAAGGTCAGACATAAAATTAATATGTAAAAACTGTTAATGAGGGTATTGCATTAATGTTTTACTAGGATTAAATGTGTCACAGCTTTGCATATATTGCCTGATTTAGTATTATATGATTTAGTCTTATCTTCTATAAGATGAGAATATTGAAGAGGGTTCTTCCGTAGCCACTTCCTCCAAATTAAAACATTTTCTCCCAGTGGGAGAGCATTGTCTCACAAAGTAAAGGAGACTTACAAGTCTCAGGAAGCTCCTGAAACAGACAATTTTCACAAGGTCTTCCCCAAGGATACAAGCCGTAACAGATGCTGGGGAGGACACTGGCCAGCTCAGCTGCCTGCGTTCCTATAAGTAACCCCAATAAACTCATTGGTCAACTAAACTAGGCTTGGATGGAACTGCTTTGGGGGCTGTTGTTATTCTCTACCTGGGATGAAAAGATACTTGTTCACTTCTCCCAGGAAGTTAAGGAGTGAGTACAAATTCTCCACAGCTGGGAAGAAGCGAGAGGAATTGCATGTGGACTGAGGGAGCTGCCTCCTGAGTCTGTGTTCTCAACAGTATCCTGTGGCACACAGACACACACATACAGACACACACAGACACACACACACACACACACACACACACACACACACACACACACATGACTTGGGGAGCTGTCTCCTGAGTCTATGTTCTCAACAGTATCCTGAGACCCATGTATAGACAAACATGCACTCCACATGCACACAAACACACACACATGCACAAACAACTACATGTACACATCTGTACACTCACCCCTTCCTACTTGCACACAAATATATACAGATTTGGGGCTTACATACAGAGTGACTTTTTGAGAGACTACAGATTATCACCTTAGCCTAGACTGGCAGCTTGTGCTTCATTATTTGAAGAATCAGAGGTTGGAGACGGCCATCAAAAAAAGTATCTCTGTATGAAGGCAAAATTAAATAGAAGACTAATCATAACAGAAAAATGCCTTTAATTATCAGAACAAATGGTTTAGTCATATGATTTTCCTACTGAAGATATTTGAACTTTTGAAGAAATATAGACATATGTAGCCATTCACCTAGAATATTCTAGAATATTGCCATTTCCAGAAAGCTTAATGAGGCATTAAAGATAAAATATGTTCCCTTTTCTGTAAAACTTATACTGAGTTCCCGGTTACAACGGTTTTATGTGGTTATAAAGGATTTCCCCTTTATAGCAACATAAATCTTGTGTTTAAAATCATCCCCATACAGAGATATGTTGGAAGTTTTCTATATGAGGGTGGAAGTGCCAAGGTGGGAAGCAAAGGGCATTAAAATGTTCCACAATAATGTGACTGGTCATGTTGTCTGACTCTACCAAGTTACATGATCTATGGCCTGATACCTTAAAAGCTTACATTTGATTTAACAGATTAAGTTTTGAAAATGTTAAGTCAGAATTAGCATAAATACATAGATATTATCCAATGATGTAAATATTTAGAGAATAGCCTTGTCATATTGCAAGACTAACAGAAAAAAAATACTAAGAATTTTCCAACCATATTTCTAGGCAACTGAAATATATTTTAATTTAATAGATACAAAATATATGTAAAGGTCAATTTGCTAAAATATACCAAGAGATTGCCAAATGAATTCCAGGTTTAAATGGCAGTAATTTATTAGAAATATCAAAACCGCTATCACTGTTGCTAAGAAATAACTTAGCACAGGCACCTCAGATCGGGACATTTTTGCTATTTGTTTTTTTTTTTTTTTTTTCCTAGCTCTAAGTATAACAGCCAACAGATTTACTTTATTCAAATTCATTTAAATAACTTGGTCATGGAAACTAGAACAGTGCAGTTGGAATATGACGTGTGTTTGGTGTGGGGGATTCAGGGAAGCAGAGCATGGCTTTTTGGTGCTGTTGCTAGGTTACCTTCCTAGTTACCGGGCTAGGCTACCACAGGAAAGACTGCAAATACTGAACGCATCAACTGAAGGAACAAATTAGTGAAAAATAGCTGCACGCTTCTGGTGGGATGCAGGCTAATTAATGAACACTTTAAACTTCAGAGTCTCGGCAATGGAAAAGGACAAAGGGCCAGAAAAACTGGACCATGAGATAGGAATTATGGCTCCCAGAGAGCCAGTTCAGTAGAGTTATTCTTACAATAATTCTCTCACTCTCACTTCTGCTGTGATTATACAGAAAAATATATTTTTAAAAACCTCTTTGTGTTGGTAAACTATGTAAAAGGATATTATAATTCTACTTTTAAACCAAATTGGCTTGCAACTTGGTCTATTTTTAGCTCTAAGAACTTTCATAGTAGGATATTATTAACAAAGCATGAATCATTCATTATGTTTAAAATATTAGTAACTAGCCAATTCTTCGACACTTCTGGAAGGAGTTAACATAATTAAGAATTATTGCAAAAGAACTTGTGATAAATATCACTTTAAATATGGGATTTTAGATTTTAAAATTGGAAAGAAGCACTCTATTACCCTTACAAAAAAATAGCAACACACTACGCATGATAATATTTGCCTACCCTGAGGTTTGTCAGTTGTTTTGTGATAACCATAAAACCGTGAACCACAATCACTTCACAATGACATAACATGCTCACAGAAACTGGCAATGTATCATGCATTTTCCCATCACTGCTCAGGTCTGTTGCCCACAGCACTCAGCAGCTGGGGTTTACCTCAAGGCAGGCAGTCTTCTGTTGTGCTGCAGAGAACCAGTGGGAGAAAACATGGCTGACAGTTTTGTAATGAGCAGCCCTGGTCTAGGAAGCACAAGACATACAACACAGAACACACAACACTCACAAAACACAATGCTCACACAACACACAATGCTCACAGGACACATAACATACAACCCTCACACAATACACAACAAATGCTCACACAACACACAATGTGTACACAGGACTCTCTCCTTCACTGGAGGTTTTGCAACTATAGAACTTAGTTTCAAGTCATCATTATGATGGGTCATAAATTTTATGGTAAACTCTTTCCAGTCTTTAAGCTACTAAAAACAAAATACCAGAGAAGCTTTGGGAATCACGAATACTTTCAAGGTATTTCTTAAAACATAGTATGTCCCGAAAGTGCGACTATCATTTGAGGCAGGGACCTGTCTTGAGAAACTGCTGTGACATGAATCTCAGCAGGTTTAGAACATGCCCAGATTCCAGTGGGGCCCATCTCTGGAAGCCCTACATGGCAGCTGCGGACTTAATGGAATATCTGATTTTCTTAGACTAGCTAGTCACCTCACATCTGGGGTTATGACTCATAGGTAAGAAGTGAAGGTTTAGAGTAAGACTATGACATGGTGGTCAGAGCTAGATTATGAAATCTTAAAGTATATTAAAGAATTGTTGTCAACCAACAGAAAATGTCTGTGGGTCAAAATGGGCATGAAGGCTGCCACAAGGGGTCTGTAGCACAAAATGGCATTCCTGGGCATCCAGGCATGGCGCCTAGCCATCTTAGAGTGGCTTTACCTCTGTTGATGCCAGAGAGATCGCTCCTCAGCTCTTGTCACTAGCTCCTGAATTGGCCTCCCTCCTCTGCCATCTTTCTGTGATCTATAACTTTGTCCCTACAGTGGTTACTTTCATGATCCACAGCCCTCAAAGCCATCTCAAGTGTCACCTAGCCATGAAGCTGTCCCTGGTCAGAGACACCTGCTCACTTCCTTTGTATGTCTTTACAGGTGGTGATCCTCTTTAGTTAGGTAAGTGGCTTTCCATCCCACTTGAGCAAGCCCTTAGGCCTGGTCTTTCCTGTTTCTTTCTTCTCTCTTTCCTTCTTTTATTTTGTCGTGCTTTGGAGCTGTAGATTAAACCATGGTCTTGAACTTTCTACCACTGAGTGACGCCCCTGGCTGCCTTTCCTTGCTTGCTGCCTTCTTCCCTTCTTTCCTTCCTTCCTCGTTCCTCCCTCCCTCCCTTCTTCTTTCTTCCTTCCTCCCTCCCCTCTCTTTCTTCCTCTCAGGGACAATACAACACTGAAGATAACACCCACTAACATGTACTGAAGGTTTTAGATGCCTGTTTGCTGCTCAGCATTTAACATACATTGTTACATATAACTGCAACAAGCTTACAGGAGAAACCAGTGGTTTCCAATATACAGTTGTAGAAACTGGAATTCAGAGGGATCAGCTGCTATCATAAGGTAACACGGGCAGTCGGGGCATATTTGGGATTTGAGTATGCGGGATCTTAACTGAAATTCTAGCTTCAATATTGAAAAGTCACTCTAGGTTCCAAATATATAGTTTTATGAAGAATATATTTGTAATATCCAAGGTCTCTCATCTTGTTAGGATTTTGGTTAAGAAATGTATATATATATATATATATATATATATATATATATATATAATTATATATACATGCCCATTTTGAAAACATTTTAATCAATCCTTTGGGAATCTCATATATTGTACTTTACTATTATTATTATTATTATTTAAAATTTTAATGGGAAAATTCATACTTTTCCCCTCTCCCAGATGTTCCCAGCTCCCCCACCTCCTCACCCATGGAATTCTAAGCCCCTTCTCTCTCTCTTTAGAAAAAAATTGGATAAACAAAAAAATAAATAAACAAAAACAAAAAGCAAAAAAACACATATACACACTCATGCATGAACTCACACATGTACAAGCACAATGTGCACACACACATGCCCTCACACAGGCACACATGTGCATGCACATACACATGCACGCACACACAGGCACACTCGCACACACACATGAAGCACATAGGCACACACATGCATGCAGCACACACACATGCATGCTTTCTCTCTCTCACACACACACACATGCACATACACTCATACACGCACATATGTATGCAATTGGCAACCATAAAGAGCACTAAGAATCAGTGGGTCCCAGTGTCAGCTTTGCCATTGTCAGTCGTGTGTCACTAAGTCACGTCCCCTAAATGTAAAGTGATAAGTGTGCTGAGTGACCCTTAGGGTCCTTTTCTTCCTTAATGACTCGTGTTTATGACTTACAGATAGACTCTAGGATATCAGACACTGCAGTACCTAGTACTAAGCCTAAGTATCGTGCAGTTTAAAATCCCGATGCTGGGTAGTGTTCTCTCCGGCTCAGACATTTTAAATGGCCACTGTAATTTAAGGAATCTTCTTATACCGTATGCTGAATACATCACACGGGCCTAAGTGGCTACCATGGCATGCCAAGAAAGCAATTAGAAAATTGAATGAAAGAATTAATGCAGCCACGTCACACCTGTCAGCAGCAGTAAGTGTTGTGACAGAGAAAGAATAATGCCTGACAGTACTCACCAGCACTAATCTGATATATGAGTGAATTATTAAAAATGCAAAAAACTGCACATTAATCACTCCAGCATTCACTCCCAAGACCTGTCTAATGGTACTCTTATCAGGCCTATCTATAAATATGAACGACTTGGTATTTGCCATTAAATGACGGCTTAAATTGATAGAAAATTTAGTTTTGGTAGCACGAGTAAAACTGAATTAAATTTACTGAACCTTGAATCAAGTCAGCATAGTAGCTTGATTCGTAGCTAATGATATGTTGAATTCCATGGGGTTGGCAGTCCCAGGATTCCAGCTCCCCAAGTTGGATTCTTGTACTTCGTGGTTGGTCTTGAAACTGGTGAGACTGCGAAGCATGTTTACTTACTGACTTCCTCGCATGAAACGATAAACAGAACAAATTCCCTGGCTGGCTCTATTCAGTAGGAGGACTCACAGTGACAAAATAAATTAAGCTGACGGACAGCCTCAGAAGCCGGGCTAAAGCACCCTGGAAGTCAACTCAGAGACTGCCTGAGGGAACAGGTAAAGGGAGAAGGCAACATTTACCAAGTGGCCGGAAGCTCTGAAGGACCGAACCGTCAATCATTTCACACCATAGCATTTCTCTTTGAGGAAACTCCTCCATGTATCCCTGTTCTTATTACATATATCCACATGTTCAAAACCATTCATGTATGCTGAAGATTTAACTCTGTAGTGGCCTGTGTTGGTTAACAGGGCTCTGTTTTTAACTAAGTATGCGGCAGGGGCTTGGGAGTGAGGCGGCTCGGTCGTAGTAGCAGCTCCTGTACCACCTACTTCTCTAGGAGTTTGGAAGCCAGAAGGAAAAGGATGACAAGTCCAGTCTCATGCTTTGTCTAAATGGTTAAAAATTATAGATGCTGACTCTTTAAAAATTAATTCCTAGTAGTATTTTTCAAGAACTTGACATGGAGTATCTCTGAAATAATTTCCATAAGTGGGATTTTAATAATCTATATTCTTCTCAGCATCTTGGTACAAAAGTCATTTAACCGCTATGTTTCGTGTATGAATTCGAGAATGGAGACTATTACTCATGGTCTTGAGAGGCAGTGCTAAGTGAGACACAAATGTGTGGCCCATGTCAGCCATATTCCTCTCTCGCTCAAGAACAGGGGTCTTTGTCATGCTGTGCTGCCTCGCAGACTGAAGGCCAGCACCTGCCCACTCCTTTCTACTTTCAGGCCCTTCTCACGCTATCTCGATGGAGCAGTTCACCTTTCTTCCAGGGACTAATGAGTCATGCTAGGCGGAGAGGCAGCCAGTGCTCTGGCTTCAGGCTGCTCTCTGATCAAAGCATGAGCTTGGTCAACCCCCTCCTCTTGTCTCCAGTGTCTGATGGGCAGGATGGAGCTGAACGTGGCTTACTCAGGGTGGTGTTGCAAGGACTAGGAGAAGTTGTATAGTCATTCCCAGACATGTAGGAAGTACCTGGTAAGTCAGCTCTCCTGAACACTCCACCCCACCCAGCTCTCATCTAGCCTTGGAGTTAACTCGAAAGGAAGCCATTTGAGGGCAGAGTGGCAGTTTAGAATCTCTGTTAATAGTCTGAAGTGAGAGTAAATTGGGACATCCAGCTTTCAGGTGAGATTCTGCTGTGGGAAGACGGGTAGCTGATGCCACACCCTCGCTGGGCTGCATGTCAGCACTGCTAAGGATGCGCTGTTGATCAACACTGGGTTCTGCTTTTATCAGGTCTTTATCTGGGGGCATCATATGCTGCATGAACAGACTCTCTAGTCCCTAAGACCACAGAGGTCTTTGATAGACACCTTCGGAATAAGTGAATATTCATGAATACATGCATATTGACTTTTTTTTCTTTTCCAAATTGTGCAAGGCAAATCTCTGAATCTTGTAGGAAGGCATTATGAACAGAACCTCAATCTGGAGCAGATCAATAGATAGCAATAAAGAAGTTAAATTACGCCCATGATATGTATGATTTCTCAGACTAGTCTATTCTGAAGCATATTGTGTTATTAATGCAAAATTCCACCTTAGGAATAGAGATGCCGGGCCAACTCTGTTTAAAAGGTAAACAGTAGGCATTGGGTGCTGAGGAGGGGGCAGCTGATTGTAGCTAGGCATTTACAGAGGAGTATTCTATAAACATTCAAGAAGCCCTGAAAGTCAGAGTGGAGGGGGCACAGGAGGGTGACCAGTACTATGTCAGGAAAACGAGGAAGGGTGGAGGTTTCTGGAAGAAGGGATAATCTGAATTAAGAGTCACGATGCAGATGGGAAGATGCTTGTCTGGGAAACTGCTAGATGTTCCAGGGACACATTCTAGGAATTGCCATGTAGAGAGGGGTAAGAGGCCAGAGAAGAAGCCCAGGTCCCTCAGAGGTCCCCTCACACTCCTTGGCCAGGGCTGGGGTCACGACCATCTGCTTAGAGGTGAGGAGGTGCTGCTGAGCCTGTCCTGTGTAGCACAGCATATGCAGAAACCCCAGATGGACACTACACATCCTTCTCAGGAAAGCACTGCGTTCGGGCGAAATGTGAGGCTTAGTGCGCATTAAATTAAAACATTTACTTCTGAAACTTCCATCATAAAAGTAAATCAAGAGGCACTGTGAAAACGAAGCGTCAGCAGAAAGACAGAAAGTGCAGATTTGGCAATATTCTTAATGAGGAATCAAATGTTAATAGATCCAGCATAATAAATGACTTTCTGCTATGATTATTACACCAATCACAACCTATTATAAGTAAGAAGAACATGGTCAAAACTCGGAATGAAAGAGCTTACTTAACTCGCACAGAAGCACGTGTCAGCACTGTGGAGTAGCACTTGCCTGCACAGAGAATGAGTCACTCTGGAGGACAGTTTTCCTAGAAAGCCCAACATTAACCCTACAAAGACCAAAGCTTAACTATTTGTAGCATTAAAAAATGTAGTGTGGGGCTGGAGAGATGGCTCAGTGGTTAAGAGCACTGACTACTCTTCCAAAGGTCCTGAGTTCAATTTCCAGCAACCACATGGTGGCTCACGGCCATGTGTAATGGGATCTGATGCCTTCCTTCTTCTGGGGTGTCTGAAGACAGTGACAGTGTACTCTTTTACATAAAATTAATAAATCCTTAAGAAAATAATGTGAAATAAACAATGGTTTCTCTGATTCTCAACCAGACAGTAAAACATTAAATATAATTTAATTCTCATGCATGCTGCCGATACAGGGGGTGCAGATATTATTATGGTGGGGTGTCATGGTGGAAGCTGTTTCCTTCCTCTAAACCATGCTTCCCAGGAGCCACCAACGCCATCTTGCCTGCTGCTTATTTGCTCTTTACATACAGGCAAGTGAGGACCTTGCACCTGTCAGAGAGGGCATGGATGATTTTCTACAGGACGCACGGTGATGCACGGGCTGAAATGATCTGGAGGATTCTTTCCACTTTCCTCTGTTGCTATGGATATGGCTCTTCTCTGTCAACACCAGTCCCAAGCTCATGGCCACAAGGCAGACTAGCCTTTTCAATTTCAAGACCCCCAACAATAGAATTTGGAAACAATCATACTATAATGCCTAGAAATATTTCATTGGACTCAGAATGATATTATTTGGGCATGTTAGTTTGGTGAGAGGAGAGGAAGCAAGGGGGCTTTATGTGTTGCGATTTTTTCTCATCTTTCTGGATGCTTTCATCCTCTCAGACACAGTCTCAATGGGTGAGACCAACACTCTAGTGTCTTAAAGTAGGAAGTGAGTTCCAGGTTCAGACATTATGCCACAGTAGGGAAGACAGCCAGTCATCACTGCAAAGTTTTCAATGCCGTGAGGTGAAGTCACCTACAAATCCATACGGCATAGGGACCTTCCTGCTTGTACAGCAGAGAGGGAAGGATTTTATGGGTAGACAAGCTTAGCAATGGCTTAGTCATTGTGTTCTCAATACCTCTGATTGGCCCAGGAAGCCTTCCCTTGCCTGCTCACTCCCTATTATTAGCTAAATTAAAATGTCCTTGAGTTATAGGGAAGTAGGTTTAGATAGAAACAGGTGATGGAAGATGACCAAGGAAGAGGGTTCTTCTGTCTCTAAAAGGTCATGTGATTCTCCTGTGGGCATATACGTCATTCCTAGGCTCAGTGGATCCTGTAAGATGGTATTTGTCATGTTTGTTCATAGCCTGAAGTGTAGAATCCTTACATGTCAAGACTAAACAATACTGAGGCAGCACTCCTTTGCGGCTCTTCCTCACATGATTTCACTATGTGTGTTCAACTACCTCATCACAACTTGTATTAGAGAATGAATAACACCTCTCTCCAAAGCTGGTTTGTTTTAATCCCAAAGCTCTGCTTTCAGTATGACTAAAAATTAATGGTCAGAGTCTGTGTAATGATCCCTACCCTAGTCTCACTAAGACCACTTTACAAATTCTCCCTTGGTGATAGTAATTATCTAAGTGATTAAGCTGCAAGGAGCCTTCTGTCATTGGGCGTGGCCCACTGCACACATCTGGATTAGTGTGCATTCTTTAAAGACCAAAAGAGGACAACTAAAATATCAACAGCATAAATATAGGTATCGAGAAGGAAGTAAATAAATCTTGGATACTTTTCCTTTGGTCTCTGGTAAATTGGGTTTTTTTCCCCCCAAATTCCCAACCAGCAGAATATTTGGGTTTGAAAACTTCCCCAACACAGTTTCAGTGTTGAAACATTGATCCCCAGAGGTGAGGCTTTCAGAAGGTAATTAAATCATAACGCTTTCATCTCAGTGGTTTAACTCACTGATTAATTCATGGCTTAATGGGCTACTAGGTGGTGGAACTTCTTGGGAGGCCTTCATACAGTGGCCTAGCTGGAAGAGGGCCACTAGAGGCCTAGCTGGAAGAGGGCCACTAGAGGCGCCACTAGAGGCGTCCTTTAAAGGGCATATTTTCTTGTCCTACATTCTTCTTTTTTTTTTTTTAAGATTTGCTTTTATTTTTATTTTTTATTTTTTAATTAGGTATTTTCTTTATTTACATGTCCATTTTCCCTTTCCCAGGTTCCCCTCCAAAACAAACAAACAAACAAACAAACACAACAAGAACAAACCCCTGTTGCCTCCCCCCTCCCCATGCCTGCCACCCCACCCTCTCCCACTTATTGGCCCTGGCATTCCCCTACACTGGGACACAGAACCTTCACAAGGCCAAGGTCCCTCACTCCTATCGATGATCGAATTTGCAATCCTCTACTATACACATGCTGCCAGTACATTCAATCCCACCCTGTATAGTCCTTGATTGGTGGTTGGGTCCCTGGGAGCTCTGAGGGTACTAGTTAGTAATTGTTGTTCGTCCTAAGGGGCTGCAAACCCATTCTTGCCTCTGTGACATGCAGCTTGGCTCTACCACATGCTCCTGGTTGTGACCTCTGTTTCACCACAGGCCACAGCAATGGGGCCGGCAACATTGGTGGAGACATCCGAAACCATGAGCCAAGTACATTGACTAAGACACCTAAAACTGTGAGCCAAGTACATGGACTAAGACACTTGAAACTGTGAGCCAATACATTTTCTTTCTATAATTTTCCTCACCTGTTTTGACACAGCAACCGAAAGCTGATGGATGCAAGGCCCTTTCAGAAGTAACTAATTAGGATAATAAAAGAAATCATAGCAGAGTAGATCTGACATTCTCTTAAGAGAGTAGGCCATGCGGAGATAATACAAAGAAAACAGCATGTGGGAAAAGGCTGGACCTGGAGAGATGAGGCCACAGGGAATGAATGCTACTGGTTTGCAGACAGCCAACTACCAGAGCCAGGAAAGAGGCTAGATCTCCATTTTCCTTCAAGACCTCAGAAGGAGTCAGCTCTGTCAAGATCTTAATTTTATGCCTCCGACCCAGAGAACTGCTGTTTTACGCTGCAAATTTGTGGTAACTTTTTATGGCAGCCTTGTGGAGCCAACACAGTGTCTTCAGTCCCACACCAACCTCGACAAGAGGAGCTGGGCGACCCTGCCTGACTGTTACCTCCTTCCATTTTTTAGGAAATGACCACGTTGGTACAATCTGAAATGGTGACCAATACAGCATTGGGGTCGATCAGCTAGCTTCATTTGAGAAATAAGCAAAATATCAGAAAAAAAGGGCAAAGGTCAGCATAGAAACTCATACAACTATGAGTTTTGTGTTCGGCCTACAAGTAATAACATTAATAAACTTGGAAGCCATCATAATTGCTTCTAAGAATGTAGGCACAGGCTGTGTTGGATGTGAGGTTCCCTAGGAAACAGAACCTGAGACTGAGATGTGTGCAGATGGGCAAACAGCCTGAGGAGTAGCACCTGTGTAGGGTGAAGGCTACAGCTTGGACAGAGTGAGCAGGCCACCTGTGGTGTGAGGCCTGCTTGGAGTAGATGGGTCTTTCTGAGGCATTAGAGCTTCCCTATGGAATAAAGCCTCCCCCAGGATGGGACTGCATACCATGGGAGGGGCAGGTTCCCTGCAGAACGATGGTGCTGTGAGCTGGGAGGATGAGAAGCTCAGTCCCAAAGGGCTTTGCACACCCCAATCCTCCTACAGTATTTGAAATCATAAAGACAACATCTTATTAGCTCAGAAGGGACTTTAGCCAGGCTCAAGCAATGGATCTAAGAAGCAAGCAGGGGTAGCCACTTTAATAACTGACAAAATAGACTTCACACCAAAATTAATCAGAAGAGATAGGGAAGGACACTACATACTCATCAAAGAAAAATATCCACCAAGAGGATAGTACAATTATAGCCATTTATATACCAAATACTAGGGCACCTAATAAATAAAAAGAAACATCAATATATCTAAAATCACACATTGACTCTCACACACTGACAAGGGAAGATTCTGATACCTTCACAGATAGGCAGGTCATCCAGACAAAAACTAAACGGAGGCATGACAGAGTTAAATAATGCCACAAATAAAACAGACCTAGCAGACATCAACAGAACATTACACACGCACACAGACACACACACACACACACACACACACACTCACACACACTCACACACATACTCATACACTCATACATACGCACACACATTCACACACACATATACACTCACACACATAAACACACACACACTCACACACATACTCATACACTCATACATATGCACACTCACATTCACACACACATATACACTCACACACATAAACACACTCACACACACACTCACACACACAAACACACACACGATACACACACTCACACTCACACACTCATATTCACACACCCACTCACACTCACACACACTCACAACACTCTCATACACACACACTCACACATACTCACATACACAAATGCACACAAACACATAAAGACACACACGTGCAGAATGTACTTTCTTCTTAGCAGCCCATGGAAATTTCTCTAAAATTGACCAAATACTTAGACACAAATAAATCTTAACAGATATAAGAAAATTAAACACACCAGTCATCCTATTTGACTACCATAGATTAAAGTTGGATATCAACAACTACAAAACAAAAGAAAGTATATGAATACAAACTGAACTACTCACTACGAAAAAATGAGTCAAGACAAATCAAGAAGGAAATCTCAATTTTTTTAGAATTAAATAAAAATAAAAGCATAACATGCCAAACCAGTAGGACATACTGAAGGTGATTCTAAGAGGCAAGTTTATAGGACTAAGTACCCACATTTGCCTAGCTCCCCCCACCCCCCAAAAAGCCCAGGGCTTGGTTGATTCTGCATAGAATTCTACCAGGCCATCTGTAGTGGCTATTCCTGGTTGTCAACTTGACTACGTCTGAAATGAATTACAATCCAGAATTAGAAGGCTCACCTGTGGCCCTAATCTGGAGGCTGAGAAATACAAGTTTCTGACCTGAATCTTGGCATAGAGACTTTGAGGAATAGTGACTACGAATCCCACAGGATTAACATAGAAAGCTCTATGAGTTCAAGGTCATCCGGGGTTAAAGGTGTGGTGGCACACACCTTTAACCTGGGCCACACTTTTTGCTGGAGACCTATATAAGGACATTGGAAGAAGGAAGGCTCTCTCTGCTTCGCCTGCTTGCCTTGTGGGACTGAGCAATTGCTGGATCCTTGGACTTCCATTCACAGCTGCTGCCGTGACTGTTGTGGGAGTTGATTGTTGGGAGTTGGACTACAAACTGTAAGTCATCAATAAATCCCTTTACTACATAGAGACTAAGTTCTGTGACTCTAGAGAACCCTAACTAAGACACCATCATAGAAGAATTAATGCCAATACTCTTCAAATCATTATCCAAAAGAGAAACTGATGGAATATTGCCTAATTCGTTTTATGGGACCACAATGACCCTGATACATAAACCATACAAAGACCCAACAAAGAAAGAAAATTACAAACCATTTTTCCTTATGAGCAAAGATGCAAACATTCTCAATGAAATACTCATAAACCAAATATCAGAACATATCTAAAAGATTATCTGCCATTATTTTGTATTCCATGTGGATGCATCTGGATGCATCTTATTGAATATTTTTGTATCTATATTCATAAGGGGAATTGGTCTGTAATTCCCTTTCTTTGATGAGTCTGTGGTTCAGGTATCAGCATCAGGGTGACCATGGCTTCCTAAAATGAATTTAGCAATGTTCTGTTTGGACTTTATGCAATAATTTGAGGAGTATTGGTGTTAAGTCTTTTTGAAAGTTTGGTAAAATTCTGTGCTAAAACCCTCCAGCCCCTGAGATTTTTTGGTTGGGAGATTTTAATGACTGCTTCTATTTTACTAGGCATTACAGATCTATGTAAATTGTTTATCTGATATTGATTTAACTTTGGTTAAGTGGTACCTAATATGAAAATTATCCATTTCTTTCAGATTTTCCAATTCTGGTAGAGTATGTCAATACTTTAAAAACTATACTCTACCAAATTTTTTTTATCTGGATGAGGGCTTTTGTCCTGCTTGGCTGTCATCTCTTGGAGGCCTGCTCTTTTCTGAAGAGGAAATGGAGGGGGAGTGGATCCTTGGTAGTGGGGAGGTGAGTGTGTGAGGGATCTGAGAGAAGTGGAGGAAGTGGAAACTGTAGTTGGAATGTATTGTATGAATCTACTTTCAATTAAAAAAAAAAAAAGGTCATCCTCCATGATCAAATAGGCTTCATCCCGGAGATACAGGGATGGCTCAACATATGTAAATCAATAAACATTATCCATCACATAAGCAGACTGAAAGGCAAAAACCACAGTCATCTTATTAGACACAGAATAAGACTCTGACAAAATCTAATACCCTTCATGATAAAATTGAGATTAGGGACGCAAAGGACATATTTCAACATAATAAAGGCAACATACAGTACACCCACACCCAACCTCAACACGAATGGAGTGAAGCTCAAAGCAGTTCCACTAAACTGAGGAACAAGACAAGCTGTCCACGCTCCTCAGATCTATGTGACACAATGCTTGAAGTCTTAGTTAGAGCAGTAAGACAACAGAAGATGAAGGGGATGAGGAGGATGGAGTGGAGGGGGAGGAGGAGGGAGAAGAGG
Source organism: Montemys delectorum (assembly GCA_019843815.1). Lineage (NCBI taxonomy): Eukaryota > Metazoa > Chordata > Mammalia > Rodentia > Muridae > Montemys > Montemys delectorum. The sequence continues at coordinate 29,931 of JADRCD010238678.1, forward strand.
AGGAGGGAGAGGAAGGAGAGGAGGAGGGAGAGGAGGAGGGAGGGGAAGAAGAGGGAGAGGAGGAGGGAGAAGAGGAGAAAGAGGAGAGAGAGGAGGATCTCTGTGAGTTTGTTCAAGGTTGTAAAGTGAGTTCTAGAAAAGTCAGGGTTAACAGAGAAATCCTATCTCAAACAAACAAACAAATAAATAAACATAAACCAAACAATCAAAAATTATACTACTTTCAACCATGCTGGCGCATGTCTTTAGCCTCAATACTTGGGAGGCAGAGGCAGGTGGATCTCTAAGTTCCAGGACAACCTGGTCTACAAAGCAAGTTCCAGTACAGCCAGGGCTACCCAGAGAAACCTTGTCTTAGAAAACAAAACAAAACAAAACAAAACCCAAACAAAACAAAACAAAAAAAACTTGGAATAATTCTAACCAAGCAAATGAAAGACTTATTATGAAACCTTTAAGACACTGAAAAAAAGAAACTGAAGACATAAGAAGATGGAAATTAATTAATTTATGCACCAATTAATGCTGGTATGTATCTATTTCTCATGGAGTTTGGTGAGGGTGCTATGGACCTGCCATCGCCAACATGTAGGAAGAGAGATTGCTCATTAGGACTATAGCTCACCTCTATAATTTTTCTACTTGGACTAGCAACACTGATGGTGGTTTTTCTCTTTAAGAAAAGACAAAAACTGTTTACTGCTAAATCTATAGCCAGATCAGCAGTCTAAAGAACCAAGTAAGCAGTGCCTGGAATTTTCCTCGTACTTGTTATTCACATAATTCACTGCACCACCTTACTTTGCAGGTCACAAGGCTTTCAGGGAAGGCCATCCTATTTGGCATGCAGAACAGTGGAGGTTGAGCTCACCGGCTGATCTCAGGCTTCTATGAGGCATCAACTTCCCTATCTCTTTGCCTTCTAAGTTACATTCTTTCCAGAAACTGAAATTTTTGTGTCTTTTCTTTTATAAAAACAATAGTGCCAACTGATGTTTATTGGCATTTATCCCCAGCTGGCTGGCTGGTCTTTTGGGAAGACTGAATAGTAGGTGGGGTGGGGAAATGTTTCCATCGATGTTTTAAAAGTAACAATTGGTTTCTGTTACTGCAAGGAGAGAGGATGCACACTGAGGCTGAATTCCAAATTTCAGAGATGGAAACATGGCAGGAGGCAGGGGAGTGCCATATGAGACGACAGATTGTTGTTTTACAATGTATACAGCCTATCAGAGAAGAAACAAGGGTGGTGTTGCTTAATTCAGATGCCAGATCTGGAACCAGCTTCATATCTTCTGGGACTCTCCATTCAAAAATTTAGAGACTAAGCATGCTGCTTAACCAGATGAGCCTATAGAATGAGCCTGTAGATGCAGACACTCTAGCCTAGTGCTCACCAGCACAGTGAACTGAACAGGAATATGAGTAAGCACCTCATGAGTGGCCACACTGTTTTAAATTTATAATCTTGGACACATGTAATCCATTCATTTTGCAGATTCTTAAATTCAAACTTTGGACATGTTAATTTACCCCAAGCCATGGTCATGGACATGACAGACAGGATCTTTCACAGAAGGGGAAAGAAGGACTAAGAAACAATGGAGATGTGAGGGCAGCCTACTAGGGGAATCTCGAATGATGGGAGGGCTCCATTGTAAACGGTGACTAGGAAACACCCTGCACAAGTCAGGTTGAGCATGTCTTAAATGAGGGTGTGAAGTCAGATGACATCCTGGAAGCTACAGAGACAAAGATCCCAGGTGTAGCATGGTGTCTAGCAAGGAGATTAATGGATTGACTTGGGGAATGGTGTGTGTGTGTGTGTGTGTGTGTGTGTGTGTGTGTGTGTGTGTGTGTGGTGTATTTCTCCAGCTTCATTGTGCTACTTGGGATGCAGGCAGGAGGGAGAGAGAGAGAGAGAGAGAGAGAGAGAGAGAGAGAGAGAGAGAGAGAGAGAGAGAGACGGCCAGAGGACTTCTGAAAGGAAAAAGAAAGGAGGGAAAGGCTCTGATGGATGTGACAGAGAGACAGACATAGGTGTAGCAAGCAAGACCAGGGTCAGCACTAAGATAGTGATAATGCCCGTGGTGCCAAGCTCAGGAGGGTGAAATGATCTGGGAGAGAAGGGTAGAGTGGGGGGCAGAACCCACAGAACCCAGCAAATGGGTCCCACTACCTCCTGCCCAAGGTTCTAGGGATACCAACCACGGTGACGCCCAAGGAAGTGGCTTCGGCAGAGACCTGCCAGGCTATGGGTAGACCGAAGAGGTAAGAATATAAGGCTTTCCCTAATGACCGACCCTGGGGTCTGAATGCAAAGCAGAGGAATCTTAGAGAGCAGGGCTGGTCCCGAGTGCTACAGTTTTCATCAAGTACACAAGCACCAGGAACTTGAGCTCTGAAGGGTCAGGAGAGAGTTACAGCTAGATCTGGTCACTATGGAGTCTAAAATAACATGGCTCGGGGACAAGATGCTCTGAGATATGTTATAGAAAGTGTAATAAACGTGAAGAGATCGTGCGGCGGCTGGAAGCTGTCTCCAGTAGGATGGGCAGTGGGCTGAGCACAGGCCTAGTATAAATGTAGAGATATGGAGACACTGCCAGCCCGAGGTGACCTAGGCACACTACGTTCATCCGGCTGTAGGCAGGCTTGTACTGGGCATGTGATCAAGCAGTAATTACAGCGGTGAACTGAGGGAGAGGTCAAAAGTACAGGCTCTGGCATTGTGGTGGTTTGAATAGGAAATGCCCCCATGAACTCATGTGTTTGGATGCTTGTTCACCAGGGAGGGGCACTATTAGAAAGGATGGTCTTGTTGGAAGAAGGGTATCACAGAGGGGCGGGGTGGGCTCTGAGGTTTCCAACGCTCAAGTCAGGGCCAGTGTCTCACTCTCTTCCTGGTGCCTGCGGATCCAGATGCAGAACTCTCAGCTGCCTCTCCTGCACCACGTCTTCCTGCATGCTGCCATGCTTCCTGCCATGATGACAACAGACTAAACCTCTGAACTGAAGCTAGCCCCAGTCAAATGCTTTCCTTTATAAGAGTTTCTGTGGTCACGGTGTTTCTTTACAGCAATAAAATCCTAAGACAGGCGCCACCACCTGGCATCCCTTCCTGACTCTGCCGCTGGGATCCTGACGCGGGCCCAGCTGCTCATTTCACCTGTGAACTGACAAAATGGTTCCCACTTACTTTACAGGATTGCTGTGACGAATGAATAAGCAGATGAAATAAATAAACAGTGCATTTAGTATACAGCCTGGTGTGGGGAAAGGTCACTTTACCTTTCTATGGTGTTTTAGGACCCACTGGCAAATGCGCACTTGCACAGCAACACAAGCACGGGGTGGGGGGGGGGGGCGGAAAGCTCCTGCAGGCAGGCTCTCAATTCAACACAAAAATGAGCCTGCCTCCTGGCTCTGCCGCCTAACAGAAAGTGGGGTTTCAGGCAAATGGTCAACTATTTCTAGCCCTAAGAAATTTTACACATGAAAATAAAACAATAATAATGTCAGTGACTCATGGGGCTTTGCAGTAGCAAGCTACATACATACACAAATCACCCCCCACACACACACACACACACTGCGTGGCACAGAGCAGGCATTCAGTCAACATCTGCCTTACTCTTTTCCCTTTAACCTTTCTGCTTATTACAACTGAACACTGTAGTCTTTGCTTTGCTACTCTGATTTCCTTTTCCATATACAGAAGGGAAATAAAAAATAAACCTCAATGCCATATGTGGACACAAAAACACTTAGGACACTCCCTGTCCCTATGAATGGAATTCTCTTGTTGCCTAATGGCCTCTCTTGACTGTTGACTTTTGCATGTGGAAACTTTGAGTCAGGGTTGGGGTTAGCCTGTACAGTGTACAGTGGGTGAGGGTTAGCCTGTGCAGGGTAGAGTGGACGAGGGTTAGCTTGTGCCGGGTAGAGTGGGTGAGGGTTAGCCAGTGCAGGGTAGAGTAGATGAGAGTTAAGACAGCGTGGGGTAGAGTAGATGAGAGTTAGCCAGTGCAGGGTAGAGTGGGTGAGGGTTAAGACAGGGCAGAGTAGAATAGATGAGAGTTAGCCAGTACAGGGTAGAGCAGATGAGAGTTAAGACAGTGTAGGATAGAATGAGTGAAGGTTAGCCAGTGCAGGGTAGAGTGGATGAGAGTTAAGACAGTGTAGGATAGAATGGGTGAGGGTTAGTCAGTGCAGGGTAGAGTGGTGAGAGGCTTAAGCACACACAGCATCAGGAAGGAGAGACTGTGAAACCAGCAGGGGCAACACAAGTGAAGAGGCCCACAGGAGGGAGTCACTGTGTGTGTAGAAACGAAGTGCACAGTAAGGATGAACATAACTCCTAAGGTTTTCTTTGTCTGTGAATGGAGTGGCCACGTGAGCACCAAACCCAGGCCCACAGGAGACACTCGGACACCCAAGCGCCCATGATCTGAAACTTGGGACGATGAGCGTCTTTCAGACTTGAAGAAATGAAGCAAGGTGAGGAGAATGCCATGCTGGGAAGGAGTCATCCCAAGCCCTGCCCTCTGGTTCTGGGGATCAAGTAGGCAGGGATGACTACCAGTCCCTGCCTCGGAATCCACCTCCAGCTAGGATGTCCTTCCTGCCCCTTGGTTTCATCTTAAAAGGGTCACATCTCACCCACAGAGTCTAAACCAGGTTAAGACATAAATATACACGAATTTCTTCGATTGTAGCAACTCCCAGCTCTTGCCAGTTCCAGGGCCTCCGCTTTCTCCTTTTATTTACTTCATAAAAAGGGAGTTTGCACCCACTAATCTCTGTAAGTAGGTCCATATTTTCTGAGATCACCTCAAAAGATGACTATTTAAATAAGGTGAAATTATTATTTGTCAGAGAATTTAATCATATTTATTTTTCTTGGTATTTTGTGTAAAGTTTCACAGTGCCTTTGGTTAACAGCAGGTAGCTAAAGAAACTCTAGTGTCTCTTTCAGTATCGGTACACTTTACTGTTCTTTCTCTAACGACTAAATCTCATTTGACCCTGAAAGTGGCTGGGTGAAGTAATAAGAGGAAGGAGAGTACGATGTATTCATAGATGGTAGCACTATGGCTCCAAGACTTAAGACTTATTTGCCAGCACAGTGTAGCTAGCACATTCCACATGCCCACCAGTAGGTGGGCACACTACGCACCACTCCATGTCACCCCCAAATCCTTCCTACTGGAAGAACACTTATATGCATTCATGTGGATGCTGGTTTTATCATGATGATCATTCATTCTATACTTATGTACATTTATTCTTATTAAAGTTAGAAAACACATTGGGCTGGGAAGTAGTGCTGGCCAGATGCGGGCCTAGCAGCATGAGGCCTGGGTTCAGTCCTCAGTACACACACACACACTTGCAGAGAGAGACACTGGGGCGAGGGGAGAGAGAGAGGCTTTAGCATGGTGCCATAGTCTTTTAATCCCAGCATGGCAGGGGCAGGGGCAGAGGCAGAAGAGACAGGCGGATCTCTGTGAACTTGAGGCCATCTCATCTGTAGTTCCAGGCCAGCCAGAGCTGCACAGTGAGACTGTGTAGCTGGATAATGAGACTTTCAGAAAAAGGGGAGGGGCTAGAAATATCTGTTGACAACTCCAGGCCCCTTGTTCTCCCTTCTCCAGCGGTTCTGAGTCCACACACAGAAGAGGTACGATAAAGATAATGAAGGGAAACATGTCACCAAGAGAAGGACAGATGTCACGCTAGGGTGCCACCATGCACGGGGAGGCCACTAGGAGGCCACTGAGTCACAGCAACCCCACACGGTAACTCCTGGGTGTATTTTGATGAACAGTGAGAAGTAGAGGTACATATTCAAAGAAATGTACTCTTCTTGGGTTTTAATTTTTCTGGAAAACACAACATGGCTGACCTATGAGGAGGGAGGTTGGGGAGGAAGCAGTGGGCAGATTGCTCACAGCTATGGAGCAGAAGCAGCTCTCCAACTGTGTTTTCTGACTTCCTACCTGTACCTTTTCATGTGAGCTAGGGAAAAGTCACTCAGGCAGTGAGGACTGACGGACAGAAATTAGGTGACAAGAGATGGGCTGTCAAGTAGCTGTCTTGTCACAACTGGCTATAGGAGGACATCAGTTTTGGCTAAGGCTTCTCCAGGGGAAAAGTCCAGTTGTGACAGCATTGTCCATAGGTTTCTGAGCGTCTCTGGTGCCAGGCAAAAATAGCTACTTCTCCACATTTGACATGCACCTGTCTTGCAGCTACTGCTGCACATTCTGACAAGGGTCTGTGTTGATCTCTTCTGAATTTCGGGAACTGGAGAACATGCACCAGTATGAACCATTATTGTCACAGGCGTCCCACTCAAGCAGATGGTCAGACTGAAGCCTCTAATGCTTACTGCTGCAGAGTCTTGGTAACAAGACAGTCATTCAATAAATGTTTATTGACCATGGCCGTTGTGCACGATACTGTAGCCAAGCCAGATTTCCTATTACTCAGTGTGCTGCCCCACATAATGAGAAAGTTGGTCTTGTTGAATTCCTAATGAAGAGATGGCTCAAATCTACCTCAGAGGATGCCAAGGATGTAAGGACCAAAAAGAATTTATCCTGGTAATAGCTGTCTCTACGTATTCATAATTCAGGGGATGAATTCAATTTTACTAAAACCCCTTCGTCTGTTCACTTGTATATCCACGGTCAAATATCTATCAAGGTCCTATGACATACTAGCCATTGCTTATATACTGCTGGAGATGTCGGCTTTGGGCAGCATGAAGGTGGCAGGTTTTGCAGTAAAACAAGGCTCCTCTTGTTGATCCAGTTGGTTACATAGTAATTAGCACTTACTGAAGTTACTGTAGAATAAACTCAGTCAGACCGTGATGAAAAGGAGTTGCTACAATGGGACTGAAATGACAGAGCGTTCATTTCATTAAATCCAGAGCGTGGGATTAAGGAAGCCTCGCCCCGGGAGCTACCTCAGAACAGAGAAGAAGCTGAGCCATTGAGAGAGCTCCTTCAAGGCCCCAGGCTCACTCTTTTCTACCTTACCTCTCTGAAGTCCATGCAACTGAGAGTAGAGTTCACCTGGCCAAGCACCCTCTGAATCAGAGTTCCTAGCAGCATGAGATAGAAGGGCACTGTGGCTTGTGCTTGGTTTACAGGAAATGCTCACTGGGGGGCAAAGAAGCTGCAGAGACCCAGGCTCCTGCTGCTCAGCTCTAGCTGCAGACCCTCAGCGCTCTGCTTCCTAAGTTATGTTTAAACTTTTAAAAAGAAACTCTACAAGAAATCTCCTGAAGAAACTGTAAAATGGAAAGCAAAATAAACTTGAACACAACAAAGACAAGCAAATCTAACCACAAAACCTTGGCTCCCTGACGCAGGGTGACTGTTCCAAAGTCATCTTTACCCATCCTGCTCACATTTCTGTCCCATCTCCCGGCCTGGAAACCTCTGATGCCCTCAGGTCTGGAGTGCCACTGCCTCCCAGACTCTTTGAGTAAGGATGACGATAAAGGACTGCATGTCTTGTCATTTCTTGCATCCCCCTTTCAATGCTATGTGACACACCACTTTCAGTTACGAAATACTTCTAGTCACTTATGGGTCGATGCAGATAAGAAAACTGCAGTGAGGAGGACTAGGAAGTAATGCTCACCTGGAACGGTGATGCTTTGTTACCAGGAGGTGCTAAGAACAACGCCGTGCATGCGCATGCATCGAGGTCTCTAGTTACAGCAGGAATTGGGAGAGGGCTAAGAATACATTGCTTTTTCTTTTCTTTTTTTTCTTTTTAACAAAAGAAATTTAGTGATGCTCTTGTGAATCTTGGAAAACAGATGCATCACTCATGGGCTGACACACTGCATGTGTCTTACTCGTCTCACACGGCCTACATGGAGTCGGTGGGGTGAGGGTGGAGGACTTTATTGCTATTCATACACTTCTGTGAAGGTTTGACTCAGGGACAATCCCCCCAGACTGCTCAAGTGGTAATAAAATGTAGTGAGATGAATGTAATGATGGATTTGAGATTAAGAATACTCAAATGTGAAACATTTAAAAGAAGCAACAAGAAATTAGAAAGCCAGTATAACAGAAATAGGTAGATAGCTGGTGGCAGCCCATGGGGTGGGTGAGAAGCAGGCACTATTCGTAGCTGTAGCTGTAGTCAAACCTTCCATTGAAATTGAAATGTCCTTTTGAGTGAAACACTGACAAGCCATGAAGAATCCCCACCTTATTTTCCTGATTTCCACTCTCCACAGTGCATTTCCACAGAGCCTAACAGCTGCACGCAGGCCGTTCCAGCCTGGCTCCTTGCGTCTCCATGAGTTGGGCCTTTGTCCGAGTTTCTGTCCCATCCACTGTGCTGCTACAGTTCCTGCTAGCTAGCTGACTTCTGAGTGCTGAGTAAGAACATCTCTGGGATCCTGTACTCAGAGACGGCCTTCCTGCTTCTGCACAGTCTTCAGCCATGATTTCCTTGTGATGGCTGCTCTAGCCTCCGCCGCAGAGCTTCTTCTCTGACAGCCTGCATGCTCAGAATTTTCCTTGTGTCAGGATTTGACAATTGTCTCTGTTCTTATGTCATCTCCTATCTATGCCAATATGTGGCACATGGAAGTTGTTATGCTGACAAGGGGACTCTCATTCCTTCCTGATGTAATATCTATCCCAGGCGGCAGGCTGGTACAGCTGTTAGGATGTTGTTAGGATTCTTTTGTTCTTAAGTGGAGTGAAACCCAGACCACATTGTGCAACAGACTCCTGATGTGGTCATTCCTTTGGATGATCATCAACATTAACACCAACCAGTGCTCTGCCTCTGACCTCAAAGGCCTTCAGACTGATGCAACAAAACACAGGAAACATAATCCTGGAGACATCTTGAGGCCTGCCAGCATTCTCTGCTAAGTTAGTATGTGTATCCTTAGACAACACACTAGCTGTAGGCATCAATGATGCATATTTAAACTGTGAAGCCTCGGAGTACAGGCCAGCGTTAGGACGTTTCTGTCGAGAACCAGTGAGCAGGAAGTAGCCTGTGCAGCTGTAGCCTCTGCTCTGGTCATTTGGCTCTTGCCTCGGAGGTTTAGTTTAGACTTTTTATAGAATATCAAGTGCAGGTCATCCTGTCAAATGTGCAGACTTTGGAGGTTCCCCAAAATGGCTGGGACACTGTCTCTTGGAACTCTGACTCTGGCTATGACCTGCCATACAACACTGGAGAGACAGCCAGGATGCTTATCACATCCAGTTTTGCAGAGGAATCTGTGGGGAGGTTTGCAAAGCATATCTCCCTGCTGCTCTTTGAACACAGAGTACCAATGTCCAACCTCCCAAGAAGTTCAGAAGCAAGCTAATTTTATAAAGATGAGATAGCACACTGTTTGATGTCTTTCTGGAAGTACTCAAGGGATGGTCATGGCTACCCTAGCTTGACCAGCTATATATGCCCCCATGAATCATTCTCCAGGGGGCTAGTTTTTACTCAAATCTGTGTATTTTATGTCTGCTCAGCCTTTTAAATATTTAAGGAAACAAGGCCTGCTGAAATGCAGGGAGGTAAAGTGATAAAGCTGGTCTGAGAGTCAGGACAGTTTGAGACTCTGTACTTATCTCAGATGAGGCTAGGGGGACAAGAGGATTGGCTGATAGAGAGAACACAGGAACCAGGCTGTAGTAACTGCAAATGGTAAGCTCAGCTTTGCTGCCCATGTTGGAAAACAACCATTGTTAACGCACAGAAACCTAAAGTCTTAGTGCTTTGCAGGGAGCACCTACTCACTTCCCTGAAGACAGTGGTTTTATGCTGTTTTACGGTAAACCCTGAAGGAACCACTCAAACACAGCAGCTCCTGCAGCAGAAACTGTAGAGGGCCAGAAGGGCACACACTACCTTTGAAAACAGTTTCACATATAACTGCTACATAGTAACATATGTATCTGTGGGACTGGGTGTCAAATGCAATACATGTCACTATATACAACACACACACACACACACACACACACACACACACACACACACACAAAACATGGGACAATATTCAGTCCTAAAAATAGAATCAGATCTTCTCATTTGTGGCACACATCAAAACAGAACTCGAGGGAGCTATGGTAAGTGAAATGAGCCAGAATAAATACCACATGTTCTCCTTCATATGAGGGCTAAAAAGTTGATCAATTTATTCTGCAGTAATAAACCCTACCAATTACAGTAGAGTGAATTATCTGCATAGAGATGACATTTATTTAAACCTGACACTGAAATGGTGAAGAAGAACATGACTCTCATGTCCCAGTAGCTTCCTAAATTCTGTCAGTGTTGAACCTTGGCTCTTTCTGAATCCTGCTCAGGGAAGAGGTGTGTCTTAGCTGCTGTCTGCATGGGTAGTTGCACGCTGTTGGGATGGATTCTGAGACCATTGCCCTGTGAGCTCATTTCACCCAACAACGGCTTCGCCAGCTCTTCCCACATTTGCTATTGCTGCACTTTAAACACACTAGATTAAAACTTGTTTTCTTAATATTTATTTACAAAAAGTTTATATTTACAAGATGGAGATTTATACTCAGAGAATGACAGAAGAGAATTAGCAGGAACAGAGCTTATGAGATGCAGGAACAGTTTGTGTTTGCCGTCTGCGATCACAGTGGGGTGATGGCATAGGGCAGAGCCTGCGTACCCCTCAGGCAACTGCATTTGTACCAGGTACTTTATGAACTAGAGGCGCAAGTGCTCTCAACAACAGAAATCCAGAGACAAAAACTCCACAGTAAGAAGAGGCTTACACCAGGCAGAATGCTGTCGAGTTAAGGACTATGTGGGAGCTTCTATATTGGCAGGGCAAAGTGTTTAGGACCAGAGAGTCAACCGAACAAGTGACATACTGGTAAGGAAGGCAAGAGCGTCAAAGAAGTCTGGTTAACTCCGAGTGTGTCCAGTGCCTGAGCTGACTAAGGACAAGGGTACAGAAGTGGCCGGGAAGGTTCTCTGCTATCTATAATAGACACTTGTGGATGACATCATATAAGAGTCACCTGTGGTATAAAATGTTACAGCCAAGACAAATAACACACAGAGAGGAAGGAACAGTCCATTGCCAACTGGGATATGAGGAAAATCAAGTGGCTCTAATAAACCACTCCCGAACACGACAGCGTGAGGGCCATCAGAGTAGGCGCAGCAAACTCCCGGAGCTAACTAAAGTGCAGTTGCCTGTGTTAACTACTTCAAATTGCTAGACTTTCATGAAAACAGAAAGTAGACTGATTGATAGAATAGAACATTAAAGACTTCATTAAAAGAGGGGGTTTCACCACATCCAATGCTAGGTACAAAGCAAACAGGCTCCACCTGCCAACGGGCTGAACGCAGTGTAAGGAAGGGAAGAGCCAAGAGGCTGCAGACTGTGGCATCTCGGCCTAAACAAAGCCTGCTACCCCCACCCCCACCCCCAAATTTCGGCCCCAATCGATTGCGTATTTATTCACAGAAACTGAAGCAAAGAACTGGCACATGGTCAAAAAAATCTTTTTATTCAAATAAATCTTGGACTTTAGCTCAGATTTAAAATTTGTTTCTAAACAAGCACTTAGAGGCCTTGGGCAGCAATGAGAGGGAAGGCAGTTCCCACAGACTAATGGAGCAGTTAAAGCTGGAGCGAGTGGAGATGGGGGCTGTGTAATGAACACAGTGCTTTCTTTCAGAACTAGTTATAAAACAGTCCTCTCTGCGGAAACCACAGACAAGGACATGTGGGAATTTTGTTAGAGCCCGGATAAGCTCACACGTGCATTACTACACATTAAGAGGGGCAAGACACAGAGTGGACACCGAAGCTAAAGTCTGTACTGAAGGAAGGAGCCTGTCACGGGGTGTCATGGGTTGTATGCCTGTGAATTTAACGCTAAACAAGATAAACGACAACAGAGAGTGTGTGGACCAGTGAGCTCAGTTAATGCCAAGTCTTAACTTGGTCCATGGAAAAATCTTCATAGAATTTTTTCTTTTTGTCTCTTATGTAAGAAGGGATTTAACTTTTCTAGGTAAACACAAGGTAGAGAAATGAAGACTCCGATTTAAAAGCCTATTTCGACACTCTCCCTCAAATCGTTTTCAGTGGGCCCATATAAAAATGATTAAAATAACTATGTAGGCTCTTATTAAGGGACTAACCCTCGGATTTTTAGACAATGACAATTTTTGAAAAATGTCTGATTAAAAACATATTTGAAGAAAAGGAAGATTACTATTGCTGATCATCACGTAACCATGGTATCCGTAACCATGGATAATTATGATAACTTATGCAGGATTCTGAAATATTAACTCATTTACAAATTTTACTTTCATGTTTGCTCCTTAACTTGAAACTTAGAATTTTGGAAGGCTTAATAATCAAATCATTCAGTTATTTGATTTGATGTTTGTATAATGCTAGGAAGTGATCTAGATTTTTACCTAATTTTTCAGTTTTAAACAAGACATAATTTCATTCTTCTTCTATAAAACATACTGGTTTGTTGATAGCGCTAACATAAAGCAAACACAGTTCGGCGATTATGTCAAATGAATGAATATGCGTCTCACAAGGTTTCCCTTAGTTGTCAAGGGATGTACATGTGGGTACAATGTATTCTATGAATATCTGAATAAAACTCATAAAAGACAATATTTTAAATGATTGCTATAATTATGCGATCTATAGAAAAAGACGTGATTTTTGTTAATATCTATTTGTTTGAAACATTTTTTGAAAACTGTCTACTGTTCTTCAGATATTTGTATGTTGTAGTAACTTAATAATCAAATATAGAAGGTTTTTTGTGAGGGTCCAAGCAAGGGTACCCTATTGCAACAGAGCAAAGTCAGATGGGTGCTCAGCCAGAGATTCTGTGCAGACGGCCACTGGGAGAAACTAGACTTTTTCACTAACTCACTTTCTGTTGGGTCAACCCAATACACAGGTGTGATGAATTTGATAATTATCTGTTCAAAAGCCAGTCTTCCCTTAGGACTTTGTTTCCAAAACACTAGGAAGCAAAAAACACAAACTTATAATTCGACAGGTTATATGTAAGATCTGGATGATAATGATAGTTGGGATAAAGGCTACAGCAGTACAGAGAGGGAGTTGGGGGGAACTGGTGCAACAGTGTGTAGCAGAGTGGCCTTATACTGGCTGCAACGGTGTAGTAGAGTGGCCTTGCACTGGCTACAACAGTGTAGCAGAGTGGCCTTGCACTGGCTGCAACAGTGTAGTAGAGTGGCCTTGCACTGGCTGCAACAGTGTAGCAGAGCAGTCTTACACTGGCTGCAACAGTGTAGTAGAGTGGCCTTGCACTGGCTGCAACTGTGTAGCAGAGCGGCAGGGGTTGGGGGTTGGGAGTTGCGAAGGGGGGTCTGAAGGGGGTCTGAAGGTGGCTGCGGTGGAGTAGGGGGGAACTGTCCTGGCAACCTGTCTAGGAACTCTACTATAATATCTATCTCTATCTCTCTGTCCCTCTCCCTCTCCCTCTCCTCACAGGGCTTAAACCAGACAATACTCAATAAAATCCCAGGCCCTAGATAGGTAAAGTCAAGGTACAAAAGGTGCACATCCTAGACATAAAATACAACGAAGGGCTCTTGGATGAGTGTGATCACACTGCAAGCAGAAAGGTGATCAGTTAGGTGTTACTGAGAAACAGAACACTAGAAATTTAAGTTGGAAGACAGACAGCATAGAAATGCCAGAATGCTGTGACAATTTGGCCTTCTGACAAAATTGAATAAACTTAGTGTACACAGTGATGGAGAAAGAAATGTTGAGTCAAATAAAAGACTGAGGACATAGAGCAGGAACCCCGAACCACTCACTTTATAAATAAATAATAACAGTAGATTGTAACCAAACCATATTAGTAACATTAAAATGAATTATCTCAATGTATAAATCAAAATATAAAGACAGTTTTCTTGGATTAAAAACACAAAAGAAAATCCACAGTAAATAAATGCAGTTATATAAGAAAGAAAAAAGTGAAAAAGCAAGCCCACGGAAATGGGAATTACAGAAATCTGGAGCAATGGATCACAGGGCTGTAGTTGCATCCACCGATCTTCACTCTTGGAAACAAGAGGATGCATTTCAAGTCATGGAGATTCAGCCACAGTAAACAAATCGCATGCATGTAGGCACACACACACACATACACTCCCGCCCCCTGCAGACTCTTAGAAGTTGCGCACCAAGATGTTAACAATGATTGGTTTTTTTTTTTCTTCTTAAAATTTTCATTAAATGAGGGCATTTTGCCACCAATTCAATGCTAAGTACTAAGCAAACAGGCTCCACCTGTCATTGTGCTGAACACAGTTTAGGAAGGTAACAAGTAACTGAATTTATGAATGATTTATCTGCCTATTTTTGCTTTGCATGTGTGCTTATGCGTTCTTGTATGTGCATGTGTAGGGTCTGCATGCAGATGTGGCCAGAGGTCCACACTGACATTTTTTCTCAACTGCTTCCCACCCTACTTTTTGAGACAGATGTTTCACTGAACCTGGAGTTCACTCATTCTAAGAGACTGTCCAGGAAACCTGAGGGATGCTCCTGCCTTGGCCTCACCAGCATGGGAATTACAGGAGCATGCCCACACCTATCCTTTTATATTGGTCTGGGGATCTGAATGTAGGTCCTTGTGCTACAGTCTTATGTCAACACAGCTGAAGTCATCTAAGAGAAGGGAACCTCACTTAAGAAAAAGGCTCCATAAGATGATGCTGTCAGCAAGTCTGTAGAGCATTGGTGATAGACATGGAAAGGCCCAGCCCATTGTGGGCAATGCCACCTCTGGGCTGGAGGTCCTGAGTTTTATAAGAAGCAAGCTGAGCAAGCCACGGGGAGCAAGCCAGTAAGCAGCACCCCATCCATGGTTTTTGCACCAGCTCCTGCCTCTGGGTTCTTGTCCTGTTTGAGTTCCTGTCCCTGACTTCCTCAGGGATGAACAATGATGTGGAAGCGTAAGTCAAATAAATTGTTTCCTCCCCAAGTTGCTTTGGTCAAGACAGCATCCCAAGACTTCATCTTCCTAGTTTTGACCATCTGCAGTTACTCTTTGTCTAGACATAGTTTTATGATTGGGCAAATCAAAAGTACAAAAGAAAAGAAAAACTTATAATGGCTACATAAATAGCAACAGCAGTAAGCAGATGTTAGATCAATAGATATTAATGACAAGAGAGCAATGACATGACAAAGATGTGATCATGAAAATATAACAGTATCAAATGTCTACATGCTTCACAAGAGCACACTGATTATTGGAGACGTCAACGTTCTCTCACACGAAGACTCACAAGAAGATAGAATTATGGATACAAGGCAGTTTAGTAACATAAATAAGTTGACTTAATTGACAACTATAAATCTGTACATAAGTATAAGATTCATTTGATTCAAGAGTAAAGGGATTATGACCAATATGGACAATGTTTTCTGCCAAAAAAGCAGACTCAAGACATTTAAAGAAATGAAAATCATATAGAAATATTCTCTTACCATAAAAGAAACAAGCTAGTAAAAATAACATGAAAGTTTTTTTTAAAAAAAAACACTAAATATACAGAAATAAAAAAACACACTTCTTAATAACCTAAGAATCAATTAACTATCTATAAGAAGTCAAACAATTATTGAATCCAATAAAAGCATTTTGAATTAAAATTTGCATAATACAGCTAAAAGGTGTGCAAATGGGCTAGAGAGATGGCTCAGTGGTTAAGAGCACTGGCTGCTTGCTGTTCCAGAGGTCCTGAGTTCAGTTCTCAGCAACCACATGGTGGCTCACAACCATCTGCAATGGGATCCGATGCCCTCTTCTGGTGTGTTTAAACACAGTGACAGTGTACTCATATACATACATAAAATATTTTAAAAGGTGTGCAAAGGGAAATTTAGAGCATCAAAGGCTTATACTAAGCAAGAACATTCTTGAATCAACAACCAAGTTTCCCTATGACAACAGCAAATAAATAGCTGAACCAACCAGAGAGGACACAGCATTAAAGACACAGACATAAATTTATACAAAATTTAAAAAGCAGAGTCCACATATTTGTTTCTTAGAAAATATCACTGGATAAAATGGTCAAGGTGTTAAAGACAGAAGGCACATGGCAGGAATGGAATAACAGACGTCACTCTAACCCACGGAGGTGAGGTGTAAAGCACAGTTGTTATAATAATTTGAACAGTAACGAGCTGGGAAGGAATGACAATGATGTTCGACAACCTGGATAAAATGATGCTTCCAAAAAAGTACACACTACCAAAGTGATTCAGGGGAGGAAGAGAGCTGAAAAGCACATATATGCAAGAGTGCAAATTATGTAAGACTTGGCAGATCTATGTATATGTCTGTCATCTATCTATCTATGCATCTATCTATCTATCTATCTATCTACCATCCATCTATCATCTATCTATGTATCTCTCTAACAATCATCTATTTTCTATCATATATATCAACCATTTATCTATCTACCATCCAACTATCATCTATCTATCTATATTTATTATCTATCTATGATCTATCTAGCAATCACCTATTATCCACCTAATGGATCTGTCTATCTATCTATCTATCTATCTATCTATCTTCTTTTATTTATCATAAACATCTATCATTTTACTACCAATAACTAATATACATTTTTCTATTCATTTTAAGGATTTTTTTCAGTAATATATTACTTTTGTAACTGCCATTTATTGCTTTATGGGCATTGCAAAGATTATCATGGTTAAAAGTTAATATATAAAGGCAACCAAGTTCTTTTTTGTTAAAATACAAAACAGAAAAGAAATTTTATTTAAAAAAAATTCCACAATGAAATTCAAGAACTGGATGGTTTTTCTGGGAAAATTGCAGTCTCTGAAGGTGAGATAATACTAATAGCTTGTACAAAGTCTTCAGGAAACACATGAGAAGGTAACTTGCCCCATCATTTTATAAGCCATTATTAATCTGATGCTAGAATGTCACCAAGACATGACATAATAACTATAAGACAACGTACTTTATAAACACAATTGCAAACAAAAATTATCAAACTGAATTTGGCCATAAATATAAAATGGTATGTTGTGGTCAAGTGATTTTAACCCTAGAAAGGTAATTTCAGTTTGAATCTGCAAAACCAACCACTTTAATTCACCACTGTGGCAAACTAGAAACTTAAGCTATAAGGTAATCTCAAATGTGCTGACAAAATTTAATATTTATTCCTGCCAAAGATTCCTAGTAGAGTAAGAATAGAAAATTTTCAAAATATAAATATATCTTAGGAAAATTTGTTTGACCAGAGAAGAAAAGACTAAACATTTGAGAGGAGGGTTTTGGCTCAAACTAGTTCATACTAGCAATGTACTGGGCATGGAAGAAAGAAGAACCCACAAAGTAGTTTACTTAGGTCCCACTACAGATGTCTCCATCAAACCCCTCCCCAGGGCTTGGGGGAGCCCTACAAAAGAGGAGGTGGGAAGAGTGTAGAGCCAGAGGTTTGGAGACAACCTCTAAAGACAAGAAGCAGCTCCAAAGAAATGGGATTGCTGTACATAAGAACTCAGAGATACTGAGGCAACGTGTACAGGGCCTGCACAGGTCTGCATCAGACGGGGTCCTAGAACTAACAGATGGGAGAAATCGTTACCCCAGAAGCAAACTCCAGCCAGCGACTACTTGCAAATGACTCAACCACCAACCAAGGAGTACACAAGGTGGGACTGATTGCTCTGGCAGCATGTGTATAGTAGAGGATTGCAAAGTCGGTCACCAATGGGAGGAGAGGCCCTCGGCCCTGTGAAGGTTCTGTGCCCCAGTGTAGGGGAATGCCAGGGCCAATAAGTGGGAGAGGGGGGAGTGGCAAGCAGGGGGAGGGGGCAGGCAACAGGGGTTTGTTCTTGTTGGTTTTTTTTTTTTTTTTTTTTTTGGAGGGGAAACTGGGAAAGGAGAAATCATATGACATGTAAATAAAGAAAATATCTAATAAAAATTTTTTTAAAAAGAGCACTAGCTTTGAGGATAATTATTAGGATGATTATTCAATTGAGATAAGGTGCTGTAGATTGAGCAGTCATGTGTATTCAGTACACCATGATTTATTTAAGCAGTAACTTCTCAGACCAATCTCTCAGGAAGAGGTAGAAGGGCTGTTCCTAGTAACAAAACAAAAACAAAAACAAAAAAAAAAAAAAAAGAAAGAAAGAAAAAGAAAATTCAGTTTCCTTCAAGGGAATATTTTTGGAGAAACAAACTACTCGGGGGGAAAAACTGCTTAACTAGCAGTAGATGGCCAATGGAAAACAAACTCAACAGCACCTTTGAAGGTTCCTGGTCTCATAACAGGATGTCAGGGCCTTTCCTCCTCCCTTCCTCCCTCCCTCCCTCCTTCCTTCCTGCCTTCCTTCCAAATCTCACTATTTTTATTTTATTATATCCATACATGCATATCTATTATATTCTCTCTTGTTATCGTACTGATCCTTTGCATGTTTATTATGGCTTCCAGATCAGTGCTTTCATGGATTCCTGAGTCTGTGGATGTTTGAGTTTTTTCTTTTTCCCTCTCTTGGGCTCTTTTCCCTCTATTTGCTTTGTCCAATTCTCGTGTGTTAGTTTTTAATCCCACTATATTTTACCTTATTATTATTATCCCTTAGAAGACTGTTTGCTAAGTAGAGACAGAAAGTGGGTGGATCCAGTTTGGGAAGGGAAAGATGACGGGGAGGAGAGGAAGGGGAAATGGTAATTAGAATATATTATGTGAGAAAAAATCTATTTTCAATAAAAGAAAAAAAGATTTGAGAAACTTTACAGAATCTTCTCTTACTCTGTTGGATTTCTTTTTAACAAAAGTTGTGCAACCTATTCTATTCTGAGGAATTAGAGTGGCCTGCACCTGTAGCATTACTTATCCCTGCTGCCCGCCCCCTTTCATTTCATTAATTTCCTACAGAAACTACAGCTAACAGAAGATCAGCAGTGGGACTGCCTCACCCACGGTGATCAGCAGTGGGACTG